>OY723385.1:77536617-77614117 GCA_963210295.1 Ophion ellenae | reverse complement strand
AATTAGGTGAACTTTCGGTTCTCCAGATCATTCTCTGAGGTAAAAGGGAAGGAGTTTTCCCGGGGTATGATGGCCCGAAAAAGTCGTTTTTCTCGGGTTTTTTTTTGGAGTTGCGCTAGAGACAAATATAGCTCTATAGACTTTACCGGAGGGAATCTCTCGAAGGATGCGGAGATTCCGCGAGGAGCCTAAGAGCAGCCTGGATGGCACTTCTGTCTCGTCTCGTGGCAAGGCGAGAAACGAGGCTTCCCGAGGGAAAAGGAAAACGGTGAGTTTCCGTAGAGTTGTGTTTATAGCATGTAACAATGGTGTACGTGATGATGGAAATGTGTGCGGAGCTCAAGGTGGGCCAAGAAGTGCCGAAGAAAAGTCAAGTTGAGAGTTCGAGACGAGGAAGAGAATCAAGAGACTGAGAGAGAGAGAGAGAGGAAGACCGAGAGACCAATGAATGTAAGACTCGGAGGACTTTCGCGTAGACGGATTATTACGACATTGTTCTTGCAGGGCAAAGTTCTCTGCGATCGTCGTGTCCGGAAGGACTTCCATCCTTGTCGATGAAGCGCGCAAGCGGCTATATATAGAGTTATATATAATGCGTTACGCGAGTCCTCGACGAGGTCTCGGGACGCTCGTAGTCCTGTGCGTTCGTAAGGAACTTATGTGTTTATACGTGTACCGCATAAATTGGGAATATCCTTTTGCGAGCTAAATTTGCAACGGGGTGTCGATGTGTTTTTCCAAACATTTTTCATCCTAGATATCGATTCCTTCTAGATGGATAGAAGCGAGATATCTTTTTGAGAAATTGGAGGCCAGCTTTGGGCCTCGTGTTCTTTAAATTTCGCTTTTGTATACTTTTGAGAGAGAGGGTCAAAACGAGGGGGAGAGACGGAGAGAAAGAGAGGGAGAAGGGGATTAGATTAGATTTATTAATGCTCCTAGACATGGTGTCTTCAGGCAGACGATACTCATTTATGCGAAAAATCTCATAAATTTAGAATAAAGAGAGAGGGGGAGAGAGAGGGAGAGAGAGAGAGAGAGAGAGAGAGAGAGAGAGAGAGAGAGAGAGAGAGAGAGAGAGAGAGATTCTCATAAATCATAAGTTATCGCGACTTCGCCGAGCAGAGAAAGAGGAGAGCGAATTTTATTTGAATTCATTGAACATCATTTCTTACAGCTCGATTCGGTACTCCTTTGCTCTTCTGGATTACGATTCGCGTGTCCTCCATAGAAGAGAATGTCGGATCAGCCGAGAGATGAGCATACATATATGTATATGCAATATACACGGTGTTGACGTGTGTCTGTACAACGAGCTGGGATCGTCCATCAAATTGATAAGAAAAACCGAGAGAGAGCCGCGTCAGCGAAAGGAATGATGATAAGCCTCGAGCAGACAGCAGCTTCCACTCATCACTATATACATATACACACACGAATATATATATTACTGGCGTTTCTCATTCAACACCCCGGCACGTCGGTCGCCGATCAAAGCGAGTTCCCAACATCGTTGGCATCCTTCGACCTTTCGCGGTACAGCAGGTGCTCATCCTCCTCCGCTCTTCCTGCCAGGGCCATCGTCGCGTGTGCAACTTTTTTTTCTCCTCGCAACATACACTTGCCGCGTATTATGACGTTTTTCTTCTACTCATCCTTTTCAATTGGTTAATTTTTTTTTGCTTCTCTTTTTTCGTACGCGGAGTTGCGCTCTTTCACGATGATGCGAACGAATGGAAGAAAAATTCAGCATGGCTTGTCGAGTGTGCTAGGGGGGAGGGGGGGTGCGAATTCTATTTTGGAAGTGTTTATTCGTATTCATTTTTTGTGTAGTACGAAAGTGTGAGGACAATAATCACAATGATAATTCTGTACGGATATATACATATTTGCGTGGGGGCACCCATCAAAGAAAACCGTGTCAGCCTTTAATTAATTTTTTTTTCGATATTTCTACAGTGGATTTTCCACCGCTTTACATTAGAAGATTTTTTGTTTCGTGCAGATCGCTGGACTGCTTGCGGGTGAAACTGCAAAATCACCCCTCGACACGAGATTCTTTGAGGGGTGGTTTGCCTCCTTAAAACCGTTTTTCCGCCGATAAACAAAAAATACGTGTCTAATAGTTTTCAATGCTTTATCACATATATAAACTTCAACAAAATAGAAGGGGTCACTTGAGTGATGTTCCTTGTCAGTTAGTGTTACGAGCTTGTATCTCAGGAATTACGGATTGTTATGAAAAAAGTTTGGAGTAAAAGTTGTTTCGTTTCGAGAGAAGAAAAAGATAGGAATGTTAATTCGACCTTGGATATAAGAGACAAGGTCATGTAAAGCTCGATTTCGAAATTTTTTATCAGAAGCCTCATTTTTTAGCTTGGTTCGAGAGCTTTTCAAAACAGTAGGGTTAGGTATTTTCTCAGTTATGAGAGTTGAAAAAATACTCGATAAAAAAACCTATTCATAGTGTTTTGAAAAGCTCTCAAACTTCTGATAAAAATTTCGTAGTCGACCTTCACATAACCTTGGTCACTATACACAAGGTCAAATTGCCATTGCCATGTTTTTGTCCTCTTTAAACGAAGCAATATTCGTTCCATTGTAATTCGTACTTTTTGAGATACAAGCTTCTAACACACCCTGCATATCTATGAGGAAAGTTCCTTTTGCCTTCATTCAAACCTTCACTTCGGACCAAAGAAACCCAAACAAACGTATTTTCCATGATTCTGCTATAGAGTTCTATACCGAGAGTTAAAAAAAAAAAACAAAACAAAAAAATCAGAAGCACATTCTCGGTGTTATTTTTCAACTCGTCATCTCGAAATGTCAAGTATTCTCGGTTTTTCCATAATTTGCAATGTTCAAGTTGCGTGCTAGAATTTTTCGGAGCTCGCATTTCGCCGTTGCTATGCGCGATCCCTGAAATGTTTTTCCGCGATGTGTAACGAGCGGAGGATCGACTTCCTGGTGAGGGGAAACTTCTGTACCGAGTGATTGTGACAGTATGTACAGCGGATGTTCCACAAACTCGGCTAAACGTCGTGTGTCCAGATGGGACATCCGCGTTGAGAGATCGATGACGGCGCGTATAAGGCTCGCGGGGCGTTCTACGTGTCACCAATAGCTTTCTCGTCCTCGTCATCCTGGTTGCACTTTAGTTCTAAAAATCCGTTGATTCGCAAAGACACGTGGGTGTCGTCGTGGAAGACAGGTAAGACATCGGGAACATGTTTAGTCGGGCGGTGTGTCGTGGTAGTTTCGCGTTTTCTTCTACGACCACCACTAGCGTAGCCAGTATTTTCTTCTGGGTGGGGAGGGGGCGCGACGAAAAAGTGGTTTTGTTCACAATCATTTTTTGTTAATAATATTTTCATAATAATCGATAAAATTTTCATGATAGTCACTTAAGACACTCAAAATATGAAACATGAATCACACGTTCATGATAACATTAAGGCGGGACACCGCTGTGACGAGTAACAAAATCGATGTTTTTGCTCTTTCTCAAAGTATACGTATTCAAGAGCATGTGAAAAAAATGTTTAGTTAAAATATTGAAAATTGACCAAGTTAAAGTTTGACCGTTTAATTTTTTATCGTTTTCATTGTGCTCGTTAAAATATTCTTAAAATTAGATTTTTTTTAAGAGCTGAAGTGACTTTAGCCTTTAACGGTGTGTACTATATATCGTGCGCTACATAAACTTCAGGGTTTCAAGATCTTGCTGCCTCTCGCTCTCTTTTTAGGTATTAAGAAATCATCACAGTGGAAAAATTACCAAAAATCGATTTTTTTGCATTATCCGGTTAGTATACACGATTATAAACGTTCTGTCCAATTTTTAGATCGAAATTCGAATTATTTCGATCACTACAGCCGTTCTTAGAAAAAGTTAAGCCTTCCTTAGAAAAAGTTAAGTCATTCTTAACAGCGTTTCTTAGAACTTTAAACGCGTTTTTTCTCGGAATGGTGTTTTTCAAAACGGTGGCCACCCTCAAAGGAAGAGTTTTCAAACTATCCGTTTGAAATTTTAACAGAACGTCATTCCTTATGTTGTTGCTATGGAAGCTCTTTTTTTAATCTTCCTAATTCTTTTACAAAAAAAAGTTTTAAAAAGGCTAGATTTGATACTTTTTGTTCAATCCGCCGCCATTTTTTTAAATTTCACTTTAAAAAACCTCCATAGGAACATAGCGGCTTCTCTACAGATAAATTCTCCTTTTTTAATTTTTGTTTCAGATAAAATTTGCGGCCGCAATCCTGGCCACCATGGGACACCATAATTTTTCCACGCAATTTTCCGCAAATAAAAACAATGTGAAACAATGAATAAAGAAATTTGAAAAAAATCATTTTGTAATCTTTTTCGGTGCATCAATGTGTAAAAAAAATTGGACCGATTGGTTTATCCACCTAGAAAAATCGCTAAAATCGGCTATTTTTCGGGCGGTCACACTGTGATGATTCCTTAAGTCCTTCTCTCTCACTCTCGCTCTGTCGCTATGTAGATGTGTCTTTCTTCATATACCGTCACCGCATTGTTACTTTGATCATTCGACCGAACAAGACAAGAGTGGGCGTTCCGGCACGGCGGAAGTATTGGGCAACAGATCGAGTTTCTCAAACTCGGGGATGTGCAAAAGCCAGAAAATTATCATTTGTTACCACACACTCTTTCATTCAACACCTTCATACATGAGTGGCGGTGCTTGCGAAATTTACAGGTGAGCGAGGGCCAATGATTTTTACGACTGGCATAATAAAGATTACGGGAAAAAATAATCTAATACAAGATATTTCATTTCTATTAATCAAATATTCATGTGCATCAATATATATACACGGGTTTTTGTGTAGCACGTTTATATGAATTATTCGTGTATTAATTATAGTAATAAATAAAAATATACGTATAGAAATATGTATAGCTCATTTTATATTTTAAGTAAACAAAAACACACACGGACAACAAAAATTAAGAAATTCAATTAAATCATTTTGAGAAAGTCTTTAGCCGCGTCCAGACTGGCCAAGCCGCCTCGCGAGGCAGCCTCGGTACGTATGCTTCGGGCGCAGCAGCCTCGGGCTCGCGGTGAATCTTTATGAGGCGCGGCAAGTGCGATGCATAAGTCATTCGAGGCATGTCAGTATCCTCAAAAGCCCAAATGGCACCACACGTACGAGTCTCACAAGGAACATCACTTAAGACGGAATGACACCTCATCGCGGTCGGTATGGTAGAACAATTATAGATACCCAAAAATCTCTGAAACGTCTCCTCAGATCCCGTCGAAACTTTGCCAAACGACGTCAAATAGATAGACGAACAGCTGTCTGCCTCTCAAATTTTCTGAATTTGAGAAAAAAAAAACGTAGTTTGGCGTATGATAACCCAATCTACATTTTTTTTCTCTCAAATTTAGCAAATTTGAGGGGCAGACAGCTGTTCGTCTATCTATTTGACGTCGTTTGGCAAAGGTTCGACGGCATCTGAAGAGCCGTTTCAGACACTTTTGGGCATCTATAATTGTTCTACCATACCGACCGCGATGAGGTGTCATTCCGTCTTAAGTGTCCGCCCTCGATTTTTATAAAACTCACATGTGATAAAGCATTGAAAACTATTAGACACGTTCTCTTCTGTTGGCGGATTTAAGTTTTAAGGGCGGAAACGACCCCGCAGAGAAAGGCGTGTCACTCCTTAATTGGTTTTGTTTACAATACTTCTATAGATTTTTCGTCGCTATACATTAGAAGAATTTTGGTTTTTGTTCCATTGGACCGAACTGTGGACTGCTTGTGGGTGAAACTGCAAAACCACCCCTCGCCACGCCTTTCTTTCAGGCGTGGTTTTCCCCCTTGAAACCGTTTTTCCGTAGATAAAAAAAAGGCGTGTTTAATAGTTTTTAATGCTTTATTACGTATATGAGTTTCAACAAAATTGAAGGCGGACACTTGAGTGATATTCCTTGTCAGTTGCCACAATAGCTTTTTTGGTAATACATCGAAATTCAACGAAGAGTGAGAAAACAAAACGTGTCCGCAAGAAGATATTTTTAAAAATCTTATGAAATACGGAAATTGCCTGTCACGAGAAACTGTCATCGACAACACGGTGCACAGTTTAGCGAGAATGATGCAAGTGTTCGTAACCCGTCTATAGTGCAGCGAGCGAATCATGACAGGCAGACCGCGAGCGCGGCAACGCGCGACCGAGGCACGTCTACACAGTCCGGGCGATGCCGCGCGAAGCTGCCTCGGTCCTTGCCTCGGCCAGTCTGGACGCCGCTAATAAGTACGCAATTCAAAAGACTATCATCAATATCGCGATCCGCCCGCAACCCTTGACATCAATGTGATTAAAAAAAAACATTACTTTCTTGATTCTTCGCAAGCCAATCGAAAAGTTCTTCGAAAATAGCTGATCGTAAAAAATCGCGAGAGTATTGACTTTCTCAAAATTTAATCTCGCTTAATTTCCCGCTGCGCGGTTATTTTCGACGATAAGAGAAATTTCGTGCGGCAACTTATGTACGCGTAGCACGCGATAAGAGACTACACGAGCATAACTCATCTCGAGTCTTCGTAATCAAATGTTCGCCGTAACGTGCGTCGCGAGCTCCTCTCGCAACTAATTACAAAGGGGGTCCCTCGTTAACGTCGTCGGAACCGAAATCGCGTTGCGGCGGATGTAACCGCGACGATGACTACGACGACGACGCACAAAGCAACCTTGACAATATTGCGCGCCGTTCAAACTTAATTGGCGTAATGTTTTGACAAAAAGGAATTATAATAAGCGATGAGTTAGAGAAGCTTGCCAAGCCGATGCGAGCCGCGTGTCTTGGATCAATAATTACTCGCAAGATGAAGACAGTGGAGTCATTATGATGAAGACAGCTCAGTAGTGTTCGGAGACACTCTGCGCTTTCGCTCATTAGGACGAGCTTCAAAGACGCGGCATTTTCTTATCGTATACATTGGATGGTTGCATTGAAACCGCCTGCTGGCGATAGATGGCGTTAGATAGGCCATATTCTCGAATTAAAAATTAGCAGTCGACATGATGATGGCCCCATAGAGTCCCGCTGAAACGCCATTGGTGATGTTTGTACGGGGCGTTAACATCATCTACTGTATTGTATTTACGATGACAAGTTTTCTCCCGAATAAGTCACATTTGCGGCAAGGTAAGCTCCATTATTTCCTGACAAAGAAATCGTTTGCTACAGGAAGAGTATGCCGAACATACATCATCGGGTAAAACGTGTAAAGACCCGAGTCGAAATTTAGACCCTCCTTTGAATGCTCGAGAACCTATTTCCTTTGTAACGCACAGACCGCCGCCCTCCTTTGACTCCCCTTGAACCTATATGGAGAAATTTGCACCGTTGGCGACCCTCCTTTAGCCCTACTGAACCTTCTATTCAACCTCCTGAGCCTCCTTTAGGCCTATGGGCTCGGGTTGCGTGAACCTACACAACCTCGTTTCGGCCTAAAGTTCTATCTGTACCCTACAGAACCTCCTTTGAATCCAAAGCAGAAGGAAAATGAAAGATTGGATCCAAAGGAGGTTCTGTAGGGTCAAGCTATATCTGAAAAATAAATTATATGTGTGAATTAAAAATATGATGTTTGATTATTTATTATAAGATTGATTTATTAATTCGAAACATATACATACATTGTCACAACTATAAATTATTTCGTGTAACTTAAAAAAACGTTATATTAAACCTACTCAAGTTCCATAGAATTTATAGGGTATCCTATGTACGATTGATTGTCGAAGGGGGGGGGGGGAGCGGAGGGCAGCATATTGAAGTAGGCTTAAAGGAGGGTTAGTAGGGTCAGAAGAGGTTTAAAGGAGGGCTAGGAGGCTCTGCGAGCCACCGATGAAAGGAGTCAAAGGAGAGTTAGTAGAGCGAAAGGAGGTTTAAAAGAGGGTCTGTAGGTTTGCGTAAGCATTAAATCAGGCTCACTAGGGTTTAAAGGAGGTTCAGATGAACCTACTAAACCTCCTTTGAGTGAAAAAGTCCAATTTCTGCCACTTTTGGAGGTTCAGTAGGTTCTGATATACATGTTTTTGAGATTTCCATTTGAACCTCTTGAACCTCCATTGAATGACAAATTGGGATCGAAAGGAGGTTTAAAGGAGGGTCTAAATTTCGACTCGGGGAGTTATTTCGCCGCTTCCAAAGTCGCGATTTCTCTACGAACAACAAGGATTGCTGAAAACCACCCAGAAGAGGGCCGCGGTGGATAAGCATCGAAAGGCGTCACTGGGGATCGTTATCGACGGAAACTGACGCATTTGAAGCGAGCTCTGCACGAGAAGAAGCCGGAATGGGAGAATCGCCATGAAAAGTCGTTTTAGCAGCACGACAATACCGGGCTGTATGTTGCTCAACCGGTTAAGTAGTACTTAGAAGGAATCAACTGTGAAATCCTACCCCAACCGCCATATTCCCCAGATATCGCTTCTTCGGATTACAATTTGTAGCGCTTATGGCTCAGCACGAAGAAGTAAAAAAAACTACTAGATGACTGCATTGCCCCTAAGGAAGCTGAATCCTTCCTGCACTGCAAAAAAAAATATTTAATTTAAGCACGATCTATTTAAGTTAAATAGTTTTTTTTCCTTGTCTCACGGCCTACTACGATCTTATTTGTTTCAAAGATATTTTTTTATTTGTTTCAGCTATTCCTTTCAAATATCAAATATATTCAAATTGATTAAAGATTCGATTCATATGAATCTTTATTTGCTTACAATGTACACTGTTAATTTAAGCATACTACATATATGCATAACATATTTCATAATATCCAAAATGAAATGAAACGATTAATTGAGAGTTTTACCACAATGATTTTGTATCATAATTCGTAATTCCCTGACCTTCTAAAATGATTTTTTTTTGAAGAAAATATTTCACCTATATGGAATCGAACCTAGAACCTACCTGCTCATAGCTACGCACGCTGCCCCTATGCTACCGAGTGCTGGCAACATCTTGGTCGCAGATATGGTATAAAAGACCAAATAAATTCCTATAATTATTTGTTGTTTCACATAAACTATATCAATTAGTCAATATCATTGTGATAATTAGAGAGTTTTATCGAATCACATGGTATATATTTTTCAAACATAATCCACATATATGGGGCATTCCACCACAAATCAGACAGCATTTTGCTTTTGCATCTCCGATTTTCTCCATAATTTTTTGTCTTTTAGTATCTATTGAGAAAGGCCAATTTTCAGGTTTTTTGCCCAGCCACTTCCGAGATCTGAATTAAAAAAAAAGCGGTACTATTTTTTTGATTGCTCATAACGGCGAAAAATGATCCGATTGGGATGTAATTTTTTTAATTTCTTTTTTAGACGCACTCTTAGAAAAAAATGGTACAAAATCATCAAAACCGTATTTCCATAAGATTTTCAAGTTTTTAATATTAAATGTTGATTTTTAAAAAACAGGTCGCGATCGATTTTCTTCAAATTTTTCCTAAAAATACCGTCACTCATTATGCAAATTTTAAGCCCGGCACGTTAATGGGATAACGTTGGGATTCATGTTTTTTCGAATTTTAAAATTTTCTTGTTGCACTTATATATGTTAAAAAATATCTGAAATCAAAATACCTTACATCAAAGCTACTCTCGAGGATTATCTGACACGTAATGATTATTAATTAGTTTACAGATTGATTACAAACAAAAGTCCAATGCTTTTCTACACGATGCGCAGAGAAAATCATCCTTACTCAAATTATATAAATTTTGTTGAGTAACAGAAGCTCGCCGAAGACTTTTCTTAACTCTATGACTTTCTATTTGCAAAGGATTACAGCACAAATTATATATCCCAAAATTTGACATGACACAAAAGTTCACAATAAGTTGTGTTTCAAAAAAAATACCGCGATATTACACAAACTTTTCTTTAAAGCAAATTAGCCCCCATGGAAATTTATGTATGTTAAATATATGCAGAAAATATATGCTACATATATATATATCGGTCGCATATATAGTGACGAAAAATAGAATAATACGTGTGTATTCAGTATATATGCACCAAATATATGACGCATATATGATCCATATATTTTCGATATATTTTTCTGACCAAAAAAATATATGCTACGTATAAACACTATATATGATGCATATATGAGGCATATACGACGCATATATTATTGATATATTTTCAATCTATTTTTTTGTCAGAAAAATATATAAAAAATGTATGCGTCATATATGACTCATGCATGTGTCATTTATGCATCATATATGACGCATACATTTTTGATACATATTCCTGACAAGAAATATATGTTGTGTATAAACACTATTACAGTTAAACTTAACAAAACTTAAAACTTAAACTTAAAAAAACTTAACTTACAGTTAAAGTACACTATTACATAGAAGCACATATATACAGATATGCTGCACGTATCTGTATATATGTGGCATATATGTACCATTTATGCAGTATATATGTGGTATGTATGCAGTGTTTATGCAACATATATGCTAAATATATGTGGTATATATGCAGGGTAAATGCTACATATATCATTGATATATGATACATTGATATACAGTAATACCACGCATATACATCTCATATATAAAAACGTTACGAAAACTAGAATTTGGCACATATATTTTCAATATATGGCATACATTTCACATGTATTGCAATTATTAATAAAATAAATTTGCAGTATATTTTTGCGTATATAAATTTCCATGGGGGTAGTGGAGGTTACTCACAGGATACACTGTCAACACGTGATTGAAAACAACACTGAATTCTTGTTCTGAAATGGAGCCGTAGACAAGAAAGATACTCAGCCACTAGGCTATGTTAACGAAGTTTTTATTACCGGGCGTAGTTAAAAGTTAAAAATCATTTCAAAAAGCGCGAACTTTCGAACGCATATATTAACTACATTATTTTAAAATAAGTTTTGTTCTTTAGATAATAATGATTTTCAGGTACCTCCACTCTCCATACACTCAATATCTCATATTGAGTCAATATAAAATTGAATAAGAATGAATACAAAAAACTTATGTTCTTATATATTTAACTGAAATGAAAGGGTCATTATCCATTAAACTATTAAGACATATCTATTCAACTTCATAGATGACAATAACCATTCGCTATAGGTCTGAAAAATGATTATTATGTACTTTTAGTACGGATTACTAAAAAATAAAAATGTCAAATTCGAAAAAAACATGGATCCTAATGTTATCCCATTACCGTGCCGGGCTTAAACGTTGCATAATGAGTGACAGTATTTTTAGGAAAAATTTGAAGAAAATCGATCGCTACGTGTTTTTCAAAAATCAACATTTAATATTTAGAACTCGAAAATCTTATGGAAATACGGTTTTGATGATTTTGTACAATTTTTTGTCTAAAAGTGCGTCTAAAAACGAAAATTATTTTTAAAAAACATCCCAAACATCAGATCATTTTTCGCAAAGTTATGGGCATTCGAAAAAAGTACCGCTTGTTTTAATATTCATATCTCGGAAGTGGCTGGACAAATAAAGATTAAAATTGGCATGGAGGCATTTCTCAATACATACTAAAAGACAAAAAATTATGGAGAAAATCGGAGATGCAAAAGCTAAACGGTGTCCGATTTGGCGTCGAATGCCCCATATATGGATTATGTTTGAAAAATCTATACCATGTTATTTGATAAAACTCTCTATTTATCACAATGATATTAACTAATTGATATAGTTTGTGTATATATGTTATGTATATATATATAATTCCTCTCTCCCCACTGTCTATACCCCCACTCCCCTTTGATATGTGTGTTGCAATAAAGACAGACCATTAGTCTAATCAAATAGAAAAATGGTTAACTCTACGAAAATTCTATTTTATTCAAATTTGAAAAAAATCAAATAGATACACTTAGTAGATTCAACTAGATTGTTTTTTGAACAGATGAAACCGAATAACAAATTTATTAGGATTAAATAAAATATTTACTTATTGGACGATATTAAATAGATTTTGATTTGAATGAATAAATATATTTTAAATAAATAATTCCAATAATAGAATACGATAGGAAAAATTTGATTTCACGAAAAATCTAGTTAATTCAAATTTTAAAGAATCAAATAGACGCGGTTAGTTATTATCAATAGAATTTGTCTGTCAGTGTGCGTGGAATCCGATTGTTGGCCAAAAGATGGGCCAAGCTTGCCTCTTCCGATGGGCAATATTTTGCATAAAGCACTTTGTCGATTCCCTACCGAACCGCTATCTTCTCTTTCGCTCAAAAATGGACGCTTTCATATGCAACCACCTATGCATACAGAAATATGAATAGGTTGAAATTTTGGTTGAAACGTTCAAATGAATCGGTGAACCTTTGATCAACACAATTGCCGATTCACAAGTGACCAACGAAACGCTAACATGAAACCCTAAAATATTGAATGTCTCCGAGTTTTCGTTAATGCGATCGAATAAATAAACCTTCAAACAACCCAATACTTCATTTCTACACTAGATGATTCGTCGGCATCCCCCAATGACAGATTTCGTCAGTCCCGGTGCTTTTTTTTTAGTGTACAGATATATGTTTTCCATGTGCGTCTGTATTTGTACAGTTACTCACCGATCGCGAGACAGTTATGGGCAGCAGGAGAGAAATTATCGACTCACCTGAAACAGACCAAAGAAAGAAGAAATTTATTTTTCATCTTGATGACAGCAATATATATATATATATATGTGTGTGTGTGTGTGTGTGTGTGTGTGTGTGTGTGTGTGTGTGTGTGTGTGTGTGTGTGTGTGTGTGTGTGTGTGTGTGTGTGTGTGTGTGTGTGTGTGTGTGTGTGTGTGTGTGTGTGTGTGTGTGTGTGTGTGTGTGTGTGTGTGTGTGTGTGTGTGTGTGTGTGTGTGTGTGTGTGTGTGTGTGTGTGTGTGTGTGTGTGTGTGTGTGTGTGTGTGTGTGTGTGTGTGTGTGTGTGTGTGTGTGTGTGTGTGTGTGTGTGTGTGTGTGTGTTTGTATGCAGTTATAGCTGCAAGAAGTATCCGGGTTTCTCGTCAATGAGAAATTATTGCCGACGTGACGAGTCTCACAGGAGATCGAAGGAAATAATTTTTATCAGGTTCCACCACCCATCCGCCGCGCCAGTAACCCTAGGAAACTCGCCAATTAAGAATTGCCTTGTCAGGAACGAGCAATACAGGTGGCAACGTTATTGGCTTGTATACGAACGGGTGCAACGTATGATCGTCCGGCTTCTATAACGGTCCCGTTGCAATCCGGTTATAAAAGGGACAAGATGCGCGCACAATAATGTTCGTGAGATAATTATTTAATCCAATTCGAGGCAAAATGATTATCAATTATTAAAATGAAATAAATATATATGAAAAATGTTAAAAAATAAGAAACTTAGAAGAAAGTTTAAAAAATGAAGAAAAATTCAAATATGAAGAGAAAATGGAAGAAAACAAAAATATAAATATTGAACAAAATTAAAGAATACGGGGAAACCTCGTGTATTGAACGGCGGTAGCTGTGCAGATACGATGTTTCTACAAACTCGCGTCTGTGGTATCGATTTATTGCCCGCTCGCGGAATTAAGCCAAGCGAAGAATTATAACGAAGTCGAATACGCGTACGTACGGAAATCCTATACGCGCTCGTTAATTGGAAACATTCGACGTACGCTTTTTGACATTTGCGATCGTATGGTGGTTCGTACGTACTCAATGTAGGAATATCTCGGATGGAACGAAACTTGGGGCTCACGTGTTCGCGAATGTGTGCACCGATGATGAATCGAAATCAAGTGAACGACGGGTGTGGGTAGCACAAATGAAGGCGAGTTGTCTAATAACATTCGTAGCTGGAGAAGAGGATAGCATGGTCCCGTCTGTATAAAGGGTGTCTCGGAAAAAGTGTTACGAGCTTGCATCTCAGACAGTAAGATTTGTAATAAAAAGTGTTTCAAATAAAAGTTGTTTCGTTGGAAGAGGAGAAAAAAATGGCAATATCATTCCGACTTTGGGTATAAGAGACAAGGTCATGTGACAGTCAATTTCGACATTCTTCGGGAGAGCCTCACTTTTTATTGGACCATCTTACAGCTTAGCTCGCGAGCTTTTCCAAACACTATAAATAATCCTTCTTTCATCGAGTTTTTTTCCGGTATTGTAACTTTTAACTCATAGGACTGAAAAAATATTCGATAAAAAAATGCTTGTCTATAGTGTTTTGGAAGGGCTTGGATCTAAGCTATAAGGATAATCAATGAAAAATAACGCTTCCAATTCAAAATTTCGAAGTTGAGCTGTACAAGATCTTGGTCGTTATACTCAAGGTCAAATTGACATCGCCATTTTTTCCCATCTTGAAACAAAACAACTTTTATTTGAAACATTTTTTCCGTACAAATCTCACTTTCTGAGATACAAGCTTGGAACACTTTATCTAAGACACCCTGTATGTAGCCTCGATATAACGCGGCCTCTTCTATACATGTATGTATTTTAATTGGAGTACGCGGTGTCGTGTCCGACTGTTACGAACGTGTCTTTTCTTCTCGGTACATCGACAGATTCATCGTGGATATCGAACTTCTCCGTAGTGCGGTCGTTAACGAGTGCATCGCGCTTACGCTATATACGTATAATCAAAAATATACCCCTCCAGCTTGGTATTCATTCCTTGGGAATTGAATACTTCCCTTTTAATTACGAACACCCGACGAGATGGAATTCGAATAGTGAACAAAAATACGACTTATTGGGACAATGAAAAAAAGAGTCAATGAAAATATCGACATATACGGATTATATTCGTTATTTTTTTTTCTCGTCTATCAGGCCACGTAGTTGGGACGAATTCACGCGGATTTGAGTTTGTACGATTGGTGGAATGGAGTCAGAGAAGACGGACAGGAAGAGGAAGAGGAAAAAGGAGATGAGAGAGAGAGAGAGAACATCATGAATGGAAGTCCTCGATAGAGCTCTCCTTTCTCTCCCTGACTCTCTGTCTCTCTTTGCCCTCTTTGGTTGTTTGCTTTCGCTTGCGAAAGCCCCCAGGGATTTTTGCCTACAACCCGATGGGGCACGCCTCCAACATCGCGGAAGAGTCGGACGAGCCATCCCCAATGTGGTTGCGTCGAAGTTGTTTCCACCTCCCGGCCTCTCTTTCACTTATGCCGGCTCACGACTAGACATAGGGGGAGAAAATGTATGTGGCGTCATCGTGACAGGCCTTTGGAAGTTTACCCTCGGGGGAGATGGCTTCATCGAACTATATATGTACATACATACACACACATATACGTCCATTTGTGTGTGTGTGCGCGTGTGTGTTTTTGTGTGTGTGTGTGTGTGTGTGTGTTTGTGTTTGTGTGTATCTATATGTATATATATATTCGACGCCTGAAAGGAATGTCTGGCTTCCACACAATATCGCAAATATTATCGTTTACGAGGCACCACTATTTTCGTCTCCCGCGCGGAGGACGCAAAAGTCGATGAGGAACGCAACAGATAGGATTGCGAAAAATATGTTTAATTAGGTAGTCGCGCGATAGCTCGGTGTTGAAACGAATAGAATGAAATAAAAAGTCGCGTGTCCCAAAAATACTTCGAAAACCGTTACACTCGGTGGTTAACCGCCATTCCTATGCGTCGATTCTGGATAATAAATTTAAGGATGTACGGTGCGGGTACAGCCGTTGACAAAAAGTCAAAGCGAACGCGATGATTTTTGTGCAAAAGGACGAAGATCGGAGAAAAAAAGTTAAGCGTGTTTTTTTTTTTACGGGACCACGGGCTCGGGAATTTTTTTCTCAGTTCAATCAATGTATTGATATATCAGTCAGCTTGTTTATTCAGCTTTAATTTGTTTTTTTTTTGTCTCTCTACGTCAATTTGTTGCTGAGATATCTGACTTAGAATGAAAAAAGATCCTGTTCAAATTTTTTTCAATTACATTTAACTACCAACTAGTGCTAAGTTGCGCAAAAAGTCGAAGGAAAATTTTTATGTTTATCTCGATGATGATTACACGGTGTTCAGAAACAATACACTTGTTTCTTTAATTGTTTTTTAAAACTTTGGTCAATCGGTCCGGAAAACGGTTCGATGGATCAAATAAAAAATGTACAGGGCTATTGGGGATACATTAAGCTGAAAAAAGACCTGGCAGCATTAAACATACCCGTATTTTCATCAATATTTATAAAGTAGTGGTAGATTTACTGAAAAACCATAAAAAGTCATATTGGTTTAACTTTTTTCAAATTAATGTTAACGGTAAAAAAACTCTTAAAAATCAACGAAAGGATCTTGTAAGAAATTTATTCAAGTTTTTAAAGCTGTCTTTTAATTCCCTGTGCGATTATTGGTTGCTGAGATATCGATGATCATAGACAAAAGGATCTTTTTCATTCAAAGTCGGATATCTCAGCAAAAAATTGACGTAGAGAGACAAAAAAAACAAATTGAAGCTGAATGAACAAGCTAACTGAACTGTACATCGATCTAATTGAAAAAAAAAAATCCCGAGTCCGTGGACTCTTGAGAAAAAAAAACAAAAACACTGCAAAATTGTTTTCTCCAGCTATTTCTTATGATTGCGCGATAACCCCAGCTCACAAAAAATGTTTGCCAAAAGATCTCGAAACAAGAAACTTGAAGCTTCAAAATGCTCTTCTTTCATCTCGATACGATCATTTTTCGCACTGATACAGCGCTTCAAAAAACACTAAAAAAAAATTAAAGAACTTTTCGGTTCTTTTAATTTTATAGAGGAGTGTATGTATAAAATAACTTTTAAATATCTCCTCGGAGAAAGCATATGTATAATACTTTAGGAGTTTCAAACCCTCGAAAGACCGCTGTCATGAATCACGGTCTAGAAATAGTATTTAAAATTCGTTAAATAAATAGTATTTAACATCGATTAAATTAATAGTGTTTAAAAATCATTAATTTAAAAAAATCAATAGTATTTAAAAAGTAATAAAAATTCCAAATCTAAAAATGTCACAAAGCATTGATTTGCGAAGATTTGAATAAATATTTGAAAAATGACATATTCAAAATACCCATAAAAATAAAATAAAAATCATACATGAATCAGTGTCTCAATAACTCATCACGATTCCGAGTCGTATAGCCAAAGTACCGAGGAATAGAGTTCAGTACCCAGCCTCGGCCCCATATTCTAGATCTCATCCCCGCGACGCGATGAGTAACGCGCGTTACATTAAAATTTAAACAACTGTTCCAGACCGGATGTATAAGGTTGAAGGAAACGATGACTCCGAGACGAGTCAAAGGAGTTTGCCATCATAATGGGGATTGACAAAGTTTCAACCTGCGAGTCTTTCCATGCCTCACGGATCATAATGGCTTATCGCTAGGAGTCCCGGCCACCACGCATAACTATCGGGCTTTATGTGCGCCGCGTATAAAGCGATATATATATATATATATATATATATATATATATATATATATATATATATACACCGTAGAGAGCCGATAGAGCGCCATTAACAAACGTTCTACAACGCGAGGCTTTTCACCTGGTCCACGCGACGAGAATATCGCTCCTAACACAGGAATTACCCTCAATCCTCTCTTCACCCTGCCAACCCTTCGTTTCCCGTCCCTTCACCGCGCGACACTCCGCACTCGTGCGAAAACGTTCAACTGTGCTTTTGCCCCGGCTTTGGATCAGTACGAGAGAACTACGAGGGAACTAGAATTCCTGAGGGTGATCCTGCTCGAGAAGTTTATCGAAGGAGCGGAATACCGAGATCGTACATATATACACATATATATACAGGGTGATACACAACTATTGGGGTTTGCTTGGTGAGCATATAGAGTGTGCCATGACGAGCGAAACACTTTTTTTTTAACGACGTGCGACAAAAATTCGCCGAAATATTCGCGTGCTGAGCCTGGCGCTGAGTAAGCATTGGCACAGTAGTTGCTCACGCGCAAGTTTTTATTTCTCAATTCATAAATAAAAAAACGAAAATGATCGAATTGTATTGTCGATCTGCAAAGCGAGTCTTCGAGTTCATGTTTTTGGACCGCAAAAAAAAATTAAACAAAAAAACATTCGTTCGTCGGAAGGTGGGCTCGATCCGGCTTGCACGTTTCGCGCCTAAGCAAATGCCGTGCCATCCTTTATTTGGACTTTGGAAGCAGGTATCTCGGCTAATTTTTGGTGTACGACATTTAAAGAAAAGCTTTTTGCTCGCCATGACCCACCCTGTACGTTTACAAAGGAAACCCTGGTAGTTCTGAACCACCCTGTACACGAATAGGTACGAGAATGACAGATCACGATAGAGCTGTGGTCCAAAAGGCTTGCCGGCACTCGGGGCGCGTATTTCGAATAAAACATCATTTGCGGTGTCGAGCTCGCTTGCCTTTTTACAGCGGTCGCAGTGTATTTTCTAAACTGTTTTCTTTTTATCCTGTACCACGATATTTTCTAATGGACAATAAAGGTTTATCACGTTTACCGCGGCAATTGAATGCTGAGATTGTTCCAGCATCCATCGTTCGAATGCAATGGGAATGCTTTTTTTTCTCTTCGATCGATTCGATTTCTTTTCGCAGATTTCTCCTACAAAGACGGCTGAAGCATTTTTTCAAGGGGTCACTCGGAGGTCTACAACGAAAATCTGTAAATTATGACTTTGTGTAATAAGAAAAATGAGGAAATAAAAATATAAAAAAGAACTTTCGTTGCATTTGTTTGGGGCAGAACATATGAAGATTCGGAGCATTCGGAGATTATTAACGGGTTATACGCAGTTAGAAATTTCAAAAAATCGATTTTTTAAAATGCATTTTCGGAATGTCCAAATATGTGAGTATATTCCCTGGAAATTTCAAATCGATCCATCGAATATTCTCGAAAATACACACATATTTGTAAAGACGCTCGGAGCGCTACAGAGTAAGCGCGCGAAACTTCAAACGCATTTTTCTCAAAACAGTGTTTTCAATGTCGGTATTCTTCAGGTATTGATCAAACGAATAAGATTTCCGATAATTATTTATATTTTTTTTCAACGATTTAACGAAAAAAATTTGCCCGAAAATCGAAATTGTTTCTTTCCGAGGCCACCATTTTGTCAAAAATTAAAAGTTCGACTATTCCTTCGATCATCACGTGGATTAATCTATCCCCTAAAAGAATCCTTTTGGTTTTTTCATTTTAGACAATCCAAACTGGAGATACTCTGCTCACCCCCGGACACTTTTTTCGGGGACCTCCAGGAGACTCCCTACCGGAGCAATGTTAATGAATATTTTTGAAAATAAAAAATGCGAATCTAAAGCTAAAAGATGCCACTACACTGCCTAATACTTTTCGTTTTGCCCAAATGAAATTCTTTTTCAGAAAAAAATCGTGAAAAAACGACTTTTTCAACATATGCAAAAAAGTGATTTGTAATAACTGAAACTTTCCATGTGTAAACTAGTGGATGAAAGTTCACATTTAATGCGAAAAATGAAAAAATAGTTATTCCAACGATTCGCGCAGTATTTCTAGGTTTGATATTGGGCAACATTGGTTCTATCTCCGTCTCTTTTTACTCAACCAGGCGAGTTTAACCTCCATGCCATTCAACGTCGATCTGTCAAAACAATGGCAGGTGCGGGAAATATAAAGCATTGTATTCGGGCCACTACTGGTAAAAAGCGTGAAAAATTTGTGTCGGCGAAATATGTCGGTTAAAAATGAAATATGTGTGGAAATTCGAATGAGTGAGATGAGGTTAGGACTACAGTCAGCTATTGCCTTGCTGTCATGTCTTTTTATCGTAGCAAGTGGTAATAAAGCCAATACCGGAAGTGCAAATTAAACTTGATATTACATAAAAATTAGGTCAATAAGTGTAATTTTTTCTAAGAGCATTGGATTACTATAAGCGTTAAGTATGTAAATCTGATTATTTTCAAGAATCTGACGGATTCCCACTATTATATACACTTTTGTAGCGACCGGAAATTGGGTTTTTGCATGACGCCTCGCAAATTCTTCACAAAAATACGCAATTTTAATATTCTTTTTCTCTGTAATTAGGTCGATAACCAACCCTGAAATTTCACAGAGACGCTTATTAACATATTTAGTGAAGCTGAAAAAAAAATGAAAATCCTATGGACTGAAGTCTAGCGATAGGATTACCTTAAATAGAAACTTCTATTTATTCATTTCCACAATTCCAACGTGTTCGCTTGCGGATTCTTACGCATTACCCTTCCGAAAGAAACCTCTTTCTATCACTTTCCACCCGCACTTTGCCAATCTAACCTAACTTCCGTTGCGTACACAGCCGCTTAACCCTTGTCAGTCACACCTCCAGATTGTGACGTAATAGTCATTGGGGGTGTGATCACTCACTTCACTTTGGAGGGTGTGATCACCCCACTCACTTTGGAGAGTGATAAATAATTGAAAAATTGAAGAAAAAAATTAAAATACTACAATGCATTTTCAACCCTTGTGTGTAAGACTGTGCCGATTATTTTTAAATCGGGTAATTTTTAATATAAAAAAAACGTCGAAAAAAAAATTCTGGAAGGTATCGCCGGTCAAAAAATGGCTGGGGTTGATTCAACCCCCGATGACTGTTAAGGGTTAAACTGACTGGTTGATGGGCAGGCCGGTGTACGGCTAAGCGGTCACCGCTCGGAGTATTGGCCATGCACAACGCCGAGAGCCCAACCAGGGTCGGTTTACTAAATATATATATATAGTGACCGTTTAATTGAGTGGGACGAAGCAGAGTTCGGCGTACTCGAACGACGAACCAAAGCAACGGCTCGGGTAAACGGCCTGAGGCTGATGTATCGTGTAAATGCATATAAACATGCTCGGAAGCATAAGTAAAGACAGACGAGAGAGCGAAATCGATGGCAAATGAAGATGAGAGATTTCGAGGCTCTCGTGAAAGATAATGTTGTTGAATTTGCGAATTCATGTTATGTCTCTCTCTCCCTCTCTCTCTCACTCTTTTTCTCCCTTTCATATACCGGACCGCAGCCCTCTGGGCAAGCCGTCTCATCGTTACGCGTTTACAAGATGTAACATGTACGGCTCGTAAAACCGATCATCGTTAATACCGCGAATCCACGGGATCGTTACTACACCAATGGTGGAGAATCCAGGATCCCGGGTGTGTATGCCTCGGGGAGATTTTCCTGTAGCACGAACACTCTCGCCGTACCGGCGATATTTTAACGCGCGATTCTCGACGACCTCGGCCATATGTGATTGCGACTGCGTGCGTATATTGTCCCGCCACGCAACAATGGGTCGACAAAACTACAGGCTTGTTTAAAAAAAGGGGGGCGACCTTCGGCCTTGAGGTAGGTACTCGCACGTTTGACAACACGGGTACTTGGCTCTGGAAAGCGTGCAACCATTGTTTGATTTTTTTATCGCAAACTGCAACCCAAACAAACCTACCGTTCTCGGGATACTTCGATGTGTTTTCTTCACGCGAGCCGCTTTGTAGGTGACTAGCAAGGAATATTTAAATCAACTAAACGCGGTTATTTTATACTGATTTATTTGAGTTAATTGAGATTTTGGTCAAAATCAATGGTTTTCCTTGCTTGATTTTACCGTTCCAGAGATTCGTGTCAAGTACATTTATTTATTCGAATCAAAATCGATTTAACACAGTTGAATAATAAAAAAATGTACACGCTTTTAATAATTTTGCTATTCGGTTTTGTCTAGTCGAAAAAATATTTAGTCGTATAAACTAAATGGATCTACCGAGATTTTTTCATTTGAATCAACTAGCAAATTCGTAGATGTAAAAGTTCGCTCTGTGGCCAGAGTGTGGCGCAGGCCTCGGGGTTTCTCCCGCAAGCCATTTGCACTCTGAGCGCGCGTACCACCGAGGACGCGAAACGTATCGACGCATCACGAATTCCCCCCATTTATGAGAAAACAAGGTAAATGTGCTGGTTACAAATGAAGATACTAGTAATTGGAGTACAACTTTCATTCGTTCGAAATAACAATATACGTGAAAATTTAAGACACATTTACTGCACGCAAGTAATAATATGTTTTACTCAAATATATCTCTTATACGTTCAAATCAACAATGCATTTTGACCAATTACGTATTCACTGAAAGAAATTGAAGTTCGCAATGTTGGAATGCAATGAAAATGATTACAATTTAATTCCTTCAATTTAATCCATAAACCATTGTTTACAATGCTGATTTGAAGATCTACAATTAAAATCAGCGAAAAAAAGTATTTGATATCACAATTTAAAAAAATGGTATTTAAATATTAAAAAAAATCGTTTCCAACGGTACAAACTTCAACGCTATTTTATTAAATTGCCTACGTCGCGAAATGCTCAAAACAAAGTCAAAAATATATTTGAAACAAATAGAATAGTGACAGATCGCGGGTCAACGATTTTTTTTCCTTGCTAGTTGAATTAAGTAAACTTTTTGAACACTGTGCTTGCTGGAACTCGGTGATCACGCGAATCCACCAACCACGAAGCCCCCCCCCCCCCCCTCCTCTATCTCTCGGTACGAGTATCGTGTGTGTTTCACATCAAATTTTCCTTTTTTTTTTCAGTGTACGCGACACGCGTTTGAGGAATCATTGGTCCGTGTGTTCGAGAAAATCGTCAAAGAGCAATCTATTCGCCCGGATTTGTTACATACGCCTGCAGGGCTCAGAGATATATATATATACATTTGACTCGCTACGGGTGTTTGAGGCCGCCCCTCGCTTCTTTCCCGTCGTATGAATCCACTGACGGATCGCGGGTTCAACCGTTTCGATATCGCGTTATGAAGCGACCCCGCGTGTACGAAGGCCGATGGGGAGGGCTGGGGGAATCAATTGGAGCATGGCGCCAACTGCTGCACACCTCTGATTTTTATTCCTACGGTGTTCTTCCCTCTTCTCTGTATCAGTCGATACTCCATGCTCCTCCGCATTGGCGAACTGCGGGATATTCAATTCGGTTTATCGCTTCGTTTAGCCTCGTTCGAACCTCGTTTTTTTTTTCGTGATAACGACTTCGCGGCTGAACGTGACGGTAGGTGGAACGTTGCTTTAGAACCAATATTGATGGGAGAAATAGAATTTTTATTATACGCCGCGGATTTGATACACGGAAATGCTGGTTCTAGGATTTGGCACGTTATGGAAAATCCAGGGTCCGTGGCTGTTCACGGGGTGTCTCGTTTCGAGTGGTGTGCAAGATATAACGCGGAAGCACAATGTTGAAATTCGCATGGTTGGAACGCAGAGGAATCTTTTTATTACATTTTATTTTCCTTTTTTTTATGATTATAAATCTATTTTTTTTAACATTTCTATTGCAGATCGTTGAATAAATATGTTGAAAAATGGTCAAGAGATTTTTATTTGGAAAATCTGCAGAAAGAAATCAAAGGAATACAGAAATATTAATTTTCTTGGCATTCCAACAATGCGGACTTAAAAAATTCGAAAGCGGTTAACCGACACTGTTAAAAATGTTTATTTGCTTCAAGTAGTACTACGATTCTATTTATTTCAAATATATACATATTTTTTAATTTCGAGCATTACTTGATGATTCTCTCCGATAAAAACGTATATGATGAAAATACATGATTGATTTGAATGTATAACGGATATATTTTAAAAAGAATATCTTTATTCGCATGCAGTAAATGTTTGTAAAATTCAGATATATTGTTATTTCGAACGAATAAAAAACGTATTTGAATTACTAGTATTTTGATTTCCAACCAGCACATTCACTAGATTTCTTTATATACATCTGTGTTGTTAACACTCTGCAATGGTTGAAAATTATAAAAAATCATTTGTATCGCCACCATTTCAGTATATGTGCAATTTTCACGTCTTTCGGAATACACTTGGCCGACCACGAGCGACAATGCGCAAAATTCATTGTACGTCGATACGTTTCGCGGACTAGGCTGTCGCTCACTCGGAGTACAAGTGGCTTGCGGGAGAAGCCTTGATCCCGGCGCCACACTCCGGCCACAGAGTGTACTACGACGTCCATGAATTTACTAGTTGATTCAAATTTAAAAAAATTAAATAAACCCATTTAATCTGTACGACTAAACATTTATTTGAGTAAACAATAGCAAATACCAACATCATTAGATATGCATTTTTTTACTCAACGGTGTTGAACGGATCTTGATTTGAATAAATAAATACATTTTAAATTAATCTCCGAAGTAATGCAATCGAATTTTCAAAAAAATCAATTTTACTTAAATTGTTGTTAATCCGAATAAAAAACTGATGTTGAAGCTTGCATCATTGGAATGTAATGAGAACGAATACTTATGAATTCCTCAAATTGCTTTCGGCCGATTTTACTTTAAAAAAAAACCCTCAAGCATTTTTTAACATAATTATTTGGTGATTTACAATATAAGTCTACAATACGAGAAAAGATCTTCTACAATAATAAAAATAAGGAAAGAATTATGTGAAAAAGAGCTTCATCTGCTTTCCAACGATGCAAACTTCAACACCATGAACAGCGAAATATCTCGAGCATGGGTAGACCGATGGAAACACTTCTGAAACTCGCAGGGTATCTCAGGACCGACACAATGGTCTCATTATCCACTTTGGCGTTGCCAGCGCCAAGGTTGAGCGGAGGTCGCTTCCAATTTTTCAAGGCAAGCCTATATTTTTTGTGCGCACATTGGTAGTGGGATATCAAAGACGAGTCCAGCGAAAAAAGGGAAATGTCTCTAGCCCGAAAATTGCCGGAGTTACGGTACTTCAAAGCCGTAACAAGTGCCGCGGCCACCAAAATGGCCCCGAGTGGGTACCATCGCCTGGCGTGAGGCTGTTAAGGATTGACATCTCGTGCGTGCAACCCGATAAAGGTTGGCTGCCTAGCGCAACAACGAATCGTTCTCCCGTTCCTATAAATCCACCGGCCGATAACAACGCTTCGGCAATTTTATTTGTGTTCCCTTTGATGAATTACTCCACCCATCGTTCTCTCGCGGCGCTTTTCAATCGGCAGGTGCGATCGCGTGGGCGGGATCGCAGCTTTTCTACGCTTTGGTCTCGGAGTATCTTTGTAACGGAATCGCGTACCAGGGCCACGTGTGTACAGCGATCATTCGGCGGGTTGGGGGCTGTTGCTCGTGGAGCAAAGCTCATAAATCCGCTCGGTCTCTAGTACCACACCCACATAGCCACGAGATAATGAATTTTCCTCTTTCTCCATCGCCAAATTGCGTGAACTCTTCAGCATGGAGCGTTCTGATTAGCTCGGCCGGAAATCACGGCTGCAAACACGCACGCGCACAAAATTGCTACTCTTGCGCTTCGAAACCGATAAAAGAAGGCTATACATGTGGGTACCATGAAGACATTGATGTCCAGACTTTTTACGCCGCTCTTTCTCACGCTTCGGCAATTCAACGCTTGTCAGGTTTTTTTTTAATACATTTTTTCCGGGTCGTAAAGCTTGCGGTTTTTGGCTGTCGTATCGCGAAGTCACGACCAACTTTTTATAGTTGCGGTGATCGTTTTTTGCGGTAGCAAAGCAATCTTTATTTTTCTAGATGCTGTCCCTATTTTCACCGATGATAAAAAAGATTTATTGACATCGACCAAATGCTTTAATTTGATCTTTTTCACTTTCATTAACCAATGTTTTCGTAAAGCTCATTTTTTTTACTCGATTCAACTATTTCGGAGACTTATTTAAAATATATTTGTTTATTCAAATCAAGATCTATATAACATGGTTGAGTAATGGACATTTTATGTGGTTTTAACAATTTTGGTCTTTGGTCTTGGTTAGTCCAAAAAGTATTTAGTCCTATAGACTAAATGGATCTATTCATATTGCTTCATTTGAATCAACTAGCACATCATGGACGTAGCGGTCCGCTCGGCGGTCGAAGTGTTAGCGCAAGGGTCGAGACTTCTCCCGCAAGCCATTTGTACCCTGAGCGAGCATACAACCCAATCCGCGAACCGCATCGACGCATCCCAAATTTTGCGCAATGTCGTTCATGGTCAATCAAGTGTATTCCGAATGACCTGGGAATTCGCGATAGCCACACAACGGCAACATGTTTTTGTATACCGAAATGGTGAAGGATAAATCGACCAGTGAATGGACAGGTACCAGTAAATGGTCCCTGTCAATCCCCCATCAACCGAAAGCTGATTTACTTTCAAAATAAACAAAGAATATGAATTGTGTATATAACATCGTATCACTATGAATTAGCAAAAAAAAATCACAGGTGTCGTTAAAACCGATTTCTCAGTTCGATATCGAATTCTGACGCCACACGGAATTTTTCTAGTTTATGGTAATTGCACACCGCACAACTTAGTTACTGTCCGGCTGTGCACAGTAAGTGTTCCAAAGGTGAAAACAGTTTTTATGAGTTTCAAAGGTAAGTATTCCTTTCATCACTTAAGATAGAATCAATCCATGATTTCTGGCAAAAATTAAAAATAAATTGGTAATAATAGGTCCGAATTAGACATGTTTATTCACTGATGCTGTATTCTAACTCCTTCCCAGTGAATTGACAGATCGGCTCTGTTCTGATAATTCGCGAAGCAGAGCAAAAAGTTAGCACATCTGCTGAAAATTGCTAAATTAATTACTGTTAAGAGATGACATCGTACATTTCATTAAATGTTGGTCGTAAAATAATTTTTATGCGGTTTTTTTATTTTGGCGAAATTTAATTTTCTATATCTCGGTCCAAACAAACTTTGCTAGTTTTTTTTTATATCACGTCAAGATGCAAAAAAGCTTTGTGTATATTCTACAAAATCGTCATAACAAACATATTACTTAGGATGTACGAGAATATTATAATTTTCGTGCAACACATCTCCGGATCTAGCGTTTGATGACAGTAAATAATGAATCGTTATCCTTTACAGTATTTGTCTACACTACACGTCCATTTACCGGTAATCTCGTCCATTTACTAACGATTTAGTCATTCCGCTACTGATTTATAAATTCCTTCAATATTATTTATTGCCATTACTGCGAATTTTTTTTCCCACTATTACATCAATAACTTTTGTTAGTTATAGCAATGTGAATATTAAGTTTCAGAATATTTCCATTTTATAGTCCATCTGACTCCTACGGTTTCGTTATTGCTCGATTCACTGGGCGATTTACCCTAACCCAAAATATTTTTGATAATTTGTCACCATTGAGGATTGTTTACAACACGGATAAATATGTATTGTGTTTGAAAAAAATATGGCAAATTCGCTGGTCGCAAATCCAACTACTAATGATTCAAATAAAATTTTTATTCGGCGTGACTCCCAGTCCAGTTACCGGACAAACAACATATATATAATGGATAGAATGTGTTAAATTGTTAAACGAATTATCCGGACGAATCATTTACACGTATTCGTCCGAATAAAATCTTTATAATTGTGTTTGAGTTTGTTTGGTTTTGGTTGGTTGGACTTGTTTGGGTTTGTTTGTTTAGGTTGATTTGTTTGGGGCGTTGAACTGAGCGTGAACTGCGTGAACTGAGCCGCTATTCGGACGAATAACATACGCTTGTTCGTTCGATAACCAGACGGCTAGCCACAGCGATTTTTATTTGTTCGAAATACCAATATATTTATATTCAAGACACATCTTCCGTGTGCAAATAAAGATATTGTTCTATTTACATATATATATTATATTTGCAAATCAAAAATGTATTTTAATCAAATACATAATTATCGAATTTTCTACATCACGCGATGCTTTAAAAAGATTAAAAAAACATATCCCAAACAAATAAAATCCTAATAGGCCGCGAGGCAACGAACAATTTTTTCGCCTCAAATAGCTCCTATTAAAATGAAATATATTTTCTTCAACAGTGAGCCGCTGTCGACAACTGCCGCATTCGATGAAGAAATTCCATCAAAGCTCGAGAATTTTAGCTACACAATATCATTTCCCGGACGGATTCATCGAAAATACTTCCCTCACCCAAATACTCATGTCGATTCCCTCCAATCGACGAATTCCAATACTTTGCCCGCAAAAATTCCGACCGACCCTAGGAAAATGCCCCACACCCGATTCTCCGAGCATCGCTACACTTCTCCACCTGGACTGAAATCTACGTTAAGCAACATGGATTATGCAAGGGAGGAGTACCCGTCCATGGCATCGATTCCGTATTACCTCGAGCATAGACGACCAGAGTTTGCGACAGTTCAACGACATTCGTTTCTACCGATTTTCCATCCACGATACGTACTTCCGTAAACCAGTACTTATCGTGGGAAAAATATGTACGTATCGATATTATATGCACCGTATATGCATCAGTAACGGCCATTTACACGCCCGGATCAATATTTCCTGCTGTACTTCGATATAAATGAATATACGTGTATCTATGGGCTTGAGTCCGGTATGAGCGCTTGTCAACAAAACTTCAACGCTCTCGATACCCTTTGGACGCCATATATATATATATAAATCGATATATCAGCAGACCATGGGTTTGTCAGTTCTGCAACAGTTGCAATATTCCCTCGTTACATTTGTGGCTGTTCCCACTGTGGTAAGTACACTGTTATATATCGATCCGACACGGAGAGGGAAAGGGGAAGTTCCGGCGCAAAAGGGAAAATATACATCTCGTATATAGCAGTTCGGATCGAACGTTACCTGCAGGGATGTTCATATTGTTCGTGGAAAATACATGTGCCATGTACACTATATTTGTATATTATTGTTATTATTATTATTATTATATGGAAATTTATGGCCATGCATACCGACTCTAAACGTAGCATTGCTGACTATTTCTCTCTCGCTTGAACTGCTCTTTTTCAGGCAGCAAAAATGTATAGCCAAAAACAACGGTTTTTCCGTAGCACGATATTTTTTCATGCCTTTGCCATGGGTATTTCGAAACTGGAGGCGAGGTCTGTATGGGGAGTATCGGTTATCAGTAGACTTCTGATAGGGTCCATTTAATTTGGCTAGGATCTATTCGAGCAAAATTATTAATTTTAGGCCTACTATGACTCTGTTTGTTTCATGCATTCCTCGATATAATGACGTTGAAGTTTGCACAGTTGGAATGCAATGGAATTCATTTTTTTCATTACAAAAATTCCTCTGCAAGATTTAAGCTTGCATTATTAATTATTAATTAACATGATAATAAAGATTAAAAAGTAAAAAAAAATCGTTGCGTTCTAAGAAAGTAAAGTTTAAGCCTATCCGATGTAGACCATTCCATAAATATGTATTTTATCGAAATGCAATGGTTTCAAGGTATGAGAGATCTATTTGAATGAAAAGTATGTTTATTTGCATATGATAAATGTGTCTTAAATTGAAATATATTATTATTTCAAAGGGATGAATTGTATTTGAATTGATAGAAATTTGATTGGCGAGTTTACCTATTTTATTACCACGTTTTTATTAACTCTCTTTCTTGGTTGTCTGTTTGTATGTTCGGTACAAATTGTGCAATCGATTTTAAACTAACTTCCGGATGAGCTAGAGACTTGAAACTTTAAACACAGCTCAGAACTAGATGACAATGCAATATTAACTCGCTTTCTTGTCTGTCTGTTGGTTTGTTTGTCTGTTCGGTACAAATTTTGCAATCGATTTTAAACTAACTTCCGGATGAGCTAGAGACTTGAAACTTTGAACATAGCTCAGATCTGGATGACAGATAAATAAACAGGCAGGCAAGTTTGTCGAAGAGAGAGAAAAAGTGAAAAAAATGTGAAACAAAATATTAATAGTGAATTAGTGACAATTTCTACGATGGTCAAGGACAGCCCCCCAACGCAAGTGACGCCTAGAGAAGAAGAAGCAATATCTCATACACGCAAGACTAAAAAGCAGAAAATAAAATCATTTGAATAAAAAAAGAATCTTCAAACGACGTTTTTAAAACGGACTAAAAAGTATGAAATAATTTCTCCTAGCCCCATACAGATTTATAACCCAATACAGATTCCTAACCCCATACAGATTGTCCTGAAAGTTTGTGATTGCGAATTTTTAAGAGCTATGGAAATACTTGTTCGATTCAAAACGAAAAACATGGAGCGCATACAATAGATGGAGTGTAGAGATAAGAGTGTAGGGAGTAGCTGTCGTGTACGAACCTCACACAACAGTCCATATCATTTGCAATGCGATAAAATTGTTAGTGACTTAGGTGAACTATTCATGCATCAATTATTTATTGCATTCGCCCCACGTTTTTCTTTTTTAATCTTACAAGTATTTTCATAGCTATTACAAATTCACAATCACAAATTTCCAGGACAATCTGTATGGGCTTGGGAATCTGTATTGGGTTATAAACCTGAATGAGGCTAGGAGAAATTATTTTACACTGTTTAGTCCGTTTTAAAAACGTCGTTTAAATATTTTTTCCATTTAATTATCTTTTTTCATACACAATAATTTTATCCGTGCTGTCAACAATCTTGAATGGTGAAAATTTATAAACAATATTTCGTATTACCGCCATTTCATACCACCGATACACTTGATCGACCACTAGCGACAATGCAAACAATTCCTAAAGCGTTGATATGTTTTGCGGGAGAAGCCTCGAGCCCAGCGCCACACGCCGGCCACAGAGCGTACTTTTATACCTACGTCTATATACATTTGCAAGTACATAGACGTATTTAGTCTGCACGACTAAATATTTTTTCGATTGAACGATGGTAAATACCAAAATTATTAGAAACACATCAATTTCTCATTACTCAACGGTGTTAAATAGATCTCCATTCAAACAATAAATATATTTTAAATAAATCTCTGGTATAGGAGAATAAAAAAATGATTTTACGAAAATGTCAGTTAAGGGGTCTTCTCACTTTGGACGCTAAAAAAGGCTATTTTCATGCATTTTTTGATAGGTTTATATTATAGATATTGATAAAAAAAAGTTGTTACACTTAATAAATACACTTTCGAAATACATAAGAAAAAAAAATATATTTATTTAAGTCACTATTCATAGACGAAAATGGTAGTTAAAAAAATTGTAGGTCTGCGCTGTTGATGAAATCTCGGAGATGGATCATCCGAAACAAAAAATCAAACGGTTTTAGATTCAGTATGTTAATGGCTATGACGCATATCATACCATTGTCGATATATGCAAAAATAACAAAATGGCGGACATATTTTGAAAAAACAAAAAAAAATTTCACTGGTTTTGGCAAAAAAAAGTAAATATCTAAATTTAAAAAAATCCTTGATATGCGCTATAGCTATAGTTGTGAAGAATATGTGGTTGAAATTTCATAAGGATCGGTTCAGTAGATTCGAAGCTTTTATCAACAAGCCGTCGAAAAACGTTGTTTCGAGAAAAACGCGTTTGAAGTTTGTTTGGGTTACAAATATACATAACATTTTTTTTATGTGTATATCGGAAGTGTATTTATTAAGTGTGACAACTTTTATATCAATATCTATAATATAAACCTATCGGAAAAATTCATGAAAATAGCCTTTTTAAGCGTCTAACGTGAGAAGACCCCTTAATTTAAATAACTAACGATCGAATAAACGCATTTAGTTGATTTCGATAAATCTTTATTATCGTTCCCGATTAGTATTTCCCTCACCTGTCGCGATGTTCGACATTTCCAAGGCGTGCTCTCCCTATGCTATGGCATCCTGCACTAACGCCGCAAAAGACACACACTTCCACTATTTTATTTCCTTCCTTCCGTCACTTTCCGAAGCTCTTCAGTTGGGTCACTTTTTTCCGAGGTTGTTCCACTCGGAGCGAAAATTCGCCTCTTTGTCGGAGATCGCGAAGCCGACGAGAAGATAAACTTGTACGGAATTTCGTCAAAGATGCGAATCACCAGCGAGAATTGAATAACGCGTAAGAATCGTCAACGAGGATGCACGGGAGAAAGACAGAGAGCTGGCATCGTGTTAGCTCAGTCGCAAGAACGATACTACGGGAGACACGCACGTTACGAGAAAATTGTGGTACGCCCAAGGAGAAGCACCGATAGAGAACGTTAAGTTATACGGCCCACCACCGCTTCTAAGATCGCTATATGGCGTAAAACTTGGAGTCTCCGTGAGTCAGATGGAGTGACACGAGAAGCGTGTATCCGAGAATTCATTGGGCGTCCCAGTGTGCGTATGATTACGAATGCGGTGTCTCAAACTTCTCCCTTCCCACCCAATCTGCTCAAAGCCCCTCCATTTTTTGCCCTCTCTCGATCCATGACTCGCTAGGAATACCGAAAGAGTTTCTTTTTATCCTGTCGCACGCATATAGCGATGCTCAGTGAATTTATGTGGGATTGATGATTCGAGACCATCGTTGGAGATTGCCTGCGGATGGGGTTCGAAACTTTTGCCATGAGGAACTGGACGGTGCGTGTTTTTTTTTTCTCATTATTTCGCCATTTTTTTATCGGTCTTCCAATTTCTTTATATGCGTCTCTCTGTCTCTCTCATTCTCAATTTTCTATATATATTATGTTATTATCATCATTATTATTGTATTGTATACATATATATGCCCGTGAGAAAATTATTTATAAAAGAGGAAAGAGAGAGGAAGGATTTTTTTTTAATACGTCAAACTAAACGAAATAATTGATTAACTAAAAGAAAATACATAAATAATTAATGTAAAAGAAAGAGGAAGAGAAATGAAAACCTAAGATAGTAATATATATTTTTAAGAATATATTTTATTAACTATAATATATTAATAATATTTTGTAATCCAAATCTGAGTATCTAATAATATATAAATATAAAATGGATTTCAAATATATCAGTACACATATTTTCATTCCCTCTCTTTTTATACTTAATGTTTTGCTTATTATTATTTATTATTTTGTTTTGTTCATTTATTGTTTCATTGTTTTACTCATTATTAATTATTATTTCGTCTTTCGTTTGATTTTGATTAAATGTTCGATACACAGAATAATACAAATTTAATGCATCGGTTTTTAGAATAAAACCTTTGATAAAACTATGTATACAATCCATCAGTACATTTATTTTTATTCCCTCGTATTTCAATGTGCGTTATTACTTTCATTTGTTAAGTTTTGATGAAAATTGTATGAATATAGACAAACCTAGATATAGCGAATCTCAAGGAAAGTTCGTTATATCGATTTTTCGTTTTACTGAGATTTTGTTATACCAAAGTCATGTCCCTTAAAAAGTAAAAAAAAGATATCAGTACTATAAATATAGGGACATTTTTAAAAGAAAGAAAGGTTTAAATTAGAGCTTTTTTTTTCAAGCAATTAGCAAATAGATCATAATGTATATGATTATGTCGTTGAATCAAGGTTTCGGGTGTCTATCGAAAGGGAATCGACAAATCGAGGATTTTGTTATATCGAGGTTCGACTTTTCAATAATAAAAAATCAATTCATAACTTTTTTAAATGAAACTTTTAATCATATGATATATAAAAAATTGCATCAGTCCTATATAGCTCTATGCCTTCATATTAATATGTTCACCGTTTTTTTTCTTGTGTTTGGTTTTAAGGATTTTTTTCCTTTTATTTTTGTTCTCATTATTTTTGTCCTTTTTTGGTTAATCGATTATTTAATTATTTTTTATATATTTATGAAATTATTTTTCCTCTGCCTTCATGAGAGCTTTAAAGCCTCTCTGTTCCTTTTCTTTTTCTTTCGTAGATCATTTGCACACATGTGCATACACATATATGCATATGTGTGTTTTGCACTATCTTTTTGGGAAACTTGTAGTCGAGGCAAGTTAATTCATTGCACTCTAGAAGTTGGCTATTGCAATTATGCGTCGTGATTCGTCGTCGAGCGTTGCCCATCGTGTTTTACAAGTCAAGTTTCGAGGAAGGTTTATGACTGTTCGGAAAGAAGTAGTGAGACTGAGAGAGAGAGAGAGAATGAGAGAGATGAAGAAAGAGGAACATTGAAGCGGAAATGTAGCACCTCGGGCGGCCATTCTCGTTCGACTACCGGTAGTATACTGAACTTAAATGACCCGTGGAGAAGTACACAAGAGGATTGTAACATTCCTACGCGTCGTTCCGATTGAGTCTCGTGGTCACGTTTTCAACGACGTATATACCGAGCTATAGGTATACACATTCATATATGCGAGAAACCTGTCGGGCATATTGGAGTATACGCCGTTCGAAATACCTGAGAATTACACCCAACGAGAACTCGACATTTCAATTACAAAAGCACAATTTTTCGTTAAATATACCAGTTTGTTGAAATGTTTTATTGATAATTTAAAAAAAAAACGGAGTCGTACTGTATACTATTTAGTATGCCGTCATTTTTATTATTTTTCTGTTACCCGTAAATCAATTATTTTTCGTAATTATTCGGCATAATTTTTTAAATCCGAAGTGCGCTGATTATTAATTTGATTGCTGAGTTTTTATAGAAATTGGACATGGAATAAAAATGAATGATCATTCAATTGATAATAATTAGTGTAATTCTCAATTAAATCTCGGTTTTAATAAAACTTTCGCTGCCCTGCGCTTCTTTCCTTTCACCTGGCAATTTTATGACTCGCAGCACGAGGGCGTTTTTTTTTCTCTGTCTGTGATTTCACTTTGACAGACTGTGGAACGAGCAATGACTGGACTGTAAGTGCGTTGAGTCAGCGACACCAACGAGTCAATGAGTCGAGTCGCTTTATAATTTATAATGGACGCGTATATCTGTGTAACGAGCCTCCACGACTGAAATACAGAAGTATCGAATCCCCTATCTGTGTGTACACCGTGCGTCAATGCCGTTCCATTCATTCAATAAATACTTCATGGCTGAGCAAGGAGCTCCTCGCGCGACCTGGATTTTCTCGGGGAATATTTTCTTCTCACCTGTCTCAGGGAAGGTGGTCGTTTTAAATATTCCGCGAGTAAATGTCGTTTTTCGTGTACTTTTTGAAAAATGTCACATTTAATATATTTCGGCATGTACAAGCGGCGAAATGTGAAATAACGATTGATAAAAATTCAATCTTACTTATCTCGATTACGTTTTTTTGTGCAGGTTTTTAAATTCTTAAAAACAATTACTCGATGGCTTTTGAATCATTATTCGAGGGGTCTGCATAAACTTGAATTTGGGAAAGAACGATTTTTGCGTAGTTTAAGGGGTTACCCCCACTTGCGATTGTGAAAACATCGATTTTTTTTATTGCATTTTTTTGAAGTATAAGTATCTGAGAATATGTCCTGAAAATTTCAAGTCGATCCGAACAAAATTGACTGAGATATGAGCGTTGAAAGAGAAGAATCCGCGTTGAAAGAGAAACTTTAAACGCGTTTTTCTCAAAATGTCATTTCTGAAGTCGCTGACCAAGATTACTCGAACACTAATGAACCGATCTCCTTGAAATTTTGCAGGCTTATTTAATACATAAAAATGTAGTCTTTAATCGTTCGATTTTTTTTTTCGAAAAAAAATGGCCGTTTTATATCCAAAAAATGGCCGTTTTTTTTCGTTTAAATCGAACCATTAACTTTGACTGTTCGCCATTTTGTGAAAAATGAATATTTTTTAAAATCCTTCGATTAAAGACTAGTTTATACTTATATTTGACTAAATCCATCCGCATTTTTTTTTCAGATGATCCACTTCGCCGCAATGTTGGTCACCGCAAACCGTGTATATAAAAACATTATTTCATTGACGGCCATTTGCCACTGAACAATGTAATATTTTTCAATAAAAAAATGACTGAAAGTTCTTCAAGATGTGTTCTTTAAGATGGTATATTGATCGATTAAAAAAGTTTTGTAGTTTTCTTTAAAAAAAATCATGAAAAAGGCCTTTTTTTGCGCTACAAGTGGGGGTAACGCCTTAAGGGGTTACGTGGGTTTGAAAATTTCAAAAAATCCATTTTGTCAAATTTTATTGTCTAATAGTACAATATATCGAGAATATTCTCCCAAAGTTTTAAGTCAATCGGAGTAAAAGTCTAGGAGAGAGAGAGAGAAAGAGCTTTGGGAAATCCCACCGTTCTCAAAACACTATTTTTAAAGTCGGTGGACACGATTTCTTATAAACTAATCCACCGATCTTATTGAAATTTTGCACACTTCTTGAAAATAGCATTGCTTAGCGATTGAACGAAGGTTATTTTTTCGGTTACAGCTAATTTTACAATGCTATACGTAGTGTAAATTGTACTAAAAATTGAACTATTTTGCATACAACTCTGCCAAAGATTCAATTTTTTTTTAATCCATCGTTCAATCACGAGCTATACTTATCTACTGATTAAAAAAATGGTTTTTTAATATCAGATAAAATTATCATGAGTTATCCTGACAACCACGAGGACACTTTTTTAGGTCTCTGGAAATCAGGTCCCACCGGCTAAATCTCCCAAATTTTTGGATGATTTTTTAAAAAATATTGTTGAAATGTTGCTCTTTTATGTGCTTAACATTCTGGATAAAATAATTTATATATTATATTTTTTTTAACAGAGAAAATATGCTTTTTTTAGGCTTCGAAACCCACGTAACCCCTCAATAGCCTAGGATCAACTTTAATTTGCAAAAAAGAATTTGGGAAAATTCTGAAAATTTACCGATTTATGATGATTTTAGTGAAGAGTCAGATCGCCCGCTGCACTACGGCGAACCGACACGCTGCGATCTACCCATTTTCCTTTCGCCTTTTTCTCGAACATGTTTTATAACAAGCTACAAGTCGAACCTCAAAATCTATTCGTCTGCTTTACTTCAAATTCGGTAAGAGCATAGTTCATAACATCTCCTGTCGTATGAGCGGATATATTTTTTCATATGTTTATCCATTTGCTAATGACGAATGATTAAAGTTATTTTTTTTAAATTGAAAATGGAACTCTTCTCTCTGGGCCTTGCCATTTTCGTCATTTTCAAAATTTGAAAAAAGTATCTGGTTATAAGAAATTTTTATTATTATACTAGAAGAACATTTTTTATTTCTCATTTCAGACGAGCCTAGTTGCCAGAAGCACCTACGCCAATTAGCCATGCAGCAACGGCGGCACTTTCTTTAAATAACAATATCCCGACTGTAAATCAATATATTTCAATTTAAAAAATCCTCAAACTTGACAAAACTATGTATTAATTATGTGTAAAATAGCGACCTCTGCACCCCCATAATCTCATCAGAAGAAAATATTGAAAAAAAAACCTATTTTTTGGCCCCAAACTTACGCAGGCCGGTTAAAAAATGATTTGAATTCTATTATCTGGGACAGTGTCGATTTTTTTTTCATATCGACATTTTCGTTTTTCATCGCAAAACATTGTCGACTATTCGCGGTCGTGCGAGGGTCGTAAAAATAACCCTCGGATCGTGAATTCGATCGTTATATCTCCGGTATTCACTCTCGACTGTCGCGCCAATAAACTTCGCTCTCTCTTTTTCCCGGCTAGAGCCACCGGTCGCATATTCTTCAACGTATATTCGAAAAAATCGTAAAGTTCGAGAGGTATCGTTGCACTCAGGCCGAAGAGTATTCGTTTGCAAAACTTTCGATTTTCCCACGTGTCATTTGACAGCTGCCCACACTGGCACTCCTGTGGAAAATCGAGTGAGGCGCTAAAAAATAGAATTAAATTGTTCGGAGTCGGTTCTGTACCCACGTAATGCGGAAATATTCCCAAATGGGCGAAAATATCGACGTCTCGATCCCTTTGTTCACGATGCAGCCCAAAGAAAAAAGTGAAAAAAAAAATCCGGAAGTCGAGAAGGTAGCGGAAAGAGAGAAAAATCTTTTACGTACACATCGCTGTGGCATTATACTGCAGCCACTGTAGTGCCCGATCGTAAAAGTTTTGTGGAGAATTCGCGACTCGTCACGGTATGTGGACATAAAAAAGCCGGAGGGAGAGCCAAAGAGAGAGAGAGAGAGAGAGAGAGAGAGAGAAAGAAAGAGAGAGATATTGAAAGAGTTAAAAAGTGTGCAAAACGGATTCCCCAGACTCAATTAAACTTGTCGGGCTCACTTCGGGGTAGACGTCGTGCTGAACGAGGGAGGAACTTTAAGGCTGAGGTACCATGACTCACGACACTCCCGAGGGTGAATTCTTCCCGCTCCGGCTATACTTTTTCCTTCATATCTTTTTTTAAATTATTTTTCTTGTAGCCCTGAGACGTTCCCAGGGGTGTAATGACGTCACCGCTCGTTTATCTTGTCTCGTTTTTTTATCGACTTAGCACTGTTATACAATATCATGTTTCTATATATATATATATATATATATATATATATATATATATATATATATATATATATATTTATATGTGTGTGTGTGTGTGTGTGTGTGATAATAAACGGGAAAACTCTGTACGTCCATTTTCCGCTCGATCACAGCTCAATCCTGAAATGAATCACGGTGAAATTTTGCATGCAGCTATGATGCCGTCATATGGGAGAAGGCGGCATCTACAAAAAAAAAATCGAAAATGCGTTTACTATACAGAACGATGGGAAATTTTATACTGATTCCAACGGTACCAAAGACGTATTGTCGATGTGTTTCTGTAGATGCCGTCATCTTCCGTATGACGGCAACATGACCCCCAGAATACGATGAAATCGATATAAATATATATATATCGGATATTCCACGTCATATCAGCTAGCCTGTGACCCCGACCATTTTTGGCTTTTCTGATTTTTTTTTGTAAAACTGTACTCCATGAAAGAAATATCCACAACAATTTTTAGATTTTTATCTCTTCTCTTGTAGTTATAATTGTCCAAAAATGTCGATTTTAGAAGTTTTGGACACGTTTAAACGCTGATAACTCCTGAACTTATTGAGATATCGATGAATGGGACTATATATTTTTTTGTTATTTCGAAGCATATTTTCGTTAACAAATATGAAAAAAATTATCAATGTCAATGATTTTTAAAAAAATGTCTCTAAAATAGAGTGACCCATTCTATGATTTTTTAGACTAATCTCAAGTTCAAATTGAAAATAAACCGTTTCAGGCCTTTCGAAGCCGAACTGGAAATCATAAAATCATTAATAGCATTATTGGACATTAAAATGATAAGAATCGTCTAAAAAAATGATTAATTCGAAAAAAAAGAAGGAAAAATGGGCCCACCATAAGACTAGTCTCAAAAATTATAGAATGGGTACTATTTTAGAAAATTTTCTGAAAAATATAAAAGGCAATCATCTTTAAAAAAAAGTTTTCACTTTAGAAGGGAAAAAAAACGTTGACATTGATAATTGATGATTTTTTTTCATATTTTTCAACAAAAGTATGCTATAAAATATATATAGTGCCATAGAAAAAAATATATATAGTGCCATTTTTCGATATTACAATTAGTTCAGGAGTTATCAGCGCGTAAGCGTTTCCCAAACGTCTGAAATCAACATTGTTTGGAAAATTATAATTCCTGAAAAGAGAAGAGATAAAAATATAAAACTTGGTGTGGATATTTCGTTCATGGGGTACAATTTTTTTCACGGGATCACGGGCTAGCTGAAACGACGTGGAATATCTCATACATAAACTAAATAATGCGCTAATTATCAAATAAACTCTCGTGGTGATGAGTGGTCGGGATTCGGCTCCAGCGGTCCTTCGAGTTAAGCATCGTTGTACATGGCCGGATATGATCATGAAAATCAGAAGAATATGGGACCGTCCATACCGGTACGGATTTTCCACAGTTTCCCCGTACCCTCGGCAAATGCGCTATAGTGTAGCTTGAGACGGCTGTGGACGCAACGAAGGTTACGTTGGATTAGCAAAGCGCTGATCGGGAGTGATAGGAAAGGGTTCAATTGGGTAGGGTAATATGTAAAAATCTGCAAGGGTATACGTTTGAAATCAGGAAATTAAAAAAATATATATACCGGGTGTCCCATTTTAATTTCCCAAACAAAACCCTAGTGTGAATGTGCGTGTGTGTTTATTTGGGTTTGTTTGATAACGGCAGGGACGAGCTGCAGAGACCTAATCCTCGTTTTGGTTTGTTTGGGTTACGAACTAACCCAAACAAACGCAAACAAACTCACACCCACTTAGGATACGGACGTTAAAGACTTTACCTCCTTGTGGTACATCCTGTATAACGTTGAAGTAGTAAAAAAAATGGTGTTTGAACCTTAAAATGACTAACTTCATAAAAAAAATTCCTAACTAAGTTAGTTTTGGCCTGACAAATTTGATGGTGAAAAAAAGTCATGTTCCCATTAAAAAAAAAACATTTCGGTTATCGCCAAAACGTCGACAGTTTAAATTTTGAACCGAAAAAAGTTTTTTTCCAAACATCCGCTTTATAGTATCCTAAAAGTTTTACTATACTCAATACTTAATCGGTGCAGTACTTTTCGAGATAAATCAGGTGCAAGATTAAAACGAAACACCCGGTATATCAAAACTCAGTCATACATCACTATATTGTGAGCACGTATCTAATAGGCAATTCTCTGCTTCTTTCGAAGACTCCAATTTACACCTTCGGCGATGTGAAGAATAAAGAAAAAAAGAAATATGGAGTTATTGGCGAAAAAACTGACGTTCTTCATTTCTACGCGGAGAAAAACAGATATATGCATAGCTAATCAAATTAAAATTCCAAATTTAACTGCTAATCTGATGCTTCTTCCTATATTTAGAAAATATGCGATCCCGATTATACTAATTAAAAAAATTCCGGTTTACTAAAATATTCTGCATCGCGATAATATCGGAAAGAACATTCTGCGAGATTTTTTTTGTTTCTTGATCTTTCACCCGCGTCAGGTTGACGTCCACTGGAGAAGCCGAACCATTTAACAATCAATTTTTGTACACTTTAATCCTGCTCCCTTTTTTCCACCGCTTTCCGAGAATTTTGAGGAAAAAGCCTTTGATCTCTTTTGCATGTTTAAAGTATGCCTTTCTGCGCATACGTGTTTTTTTTTCTTCTCTAGCACGAAAATGTGCATCGTCGATGAACTCCACGAAGAGGAGAGACCGGACTTTCGAAAGTTTTTCGATGCGAAAGGATCGCGAACGGTAGACTTCCTTGTCAAGAGCTTTTTTCGCTGGCCCGTGACATGGAAGCTCGGGATGAGCGGTAGAGGCGGTGTTTGCCATCAAAAAGCGGCGAGCCGAAAAGGCAAATAGTTGCATGTATTGTACCTATCGTACAAACAACTTGTACAAATATCTGATTGAAGTTTGTATCGTTCGAATGAGAATTGTTATTTTTATGTGATTAGGGTAATCCTATCGGCAGGCTTCAATCCATAGGATTTTCATTTTTTTGTGTTTCACTAAATATATTAATAATCGTCTCTGTAAAGTTTCAGGGTCAGTTATCGACTTAATTGCAGAGAAAAAAAACCCAATTTATAAACCGAGTTCATAATCGTAGATTCCATTGTACAGGGTCTTCACCCTTATTACATTCGCCACAGCTGACTCCTCTTTCTGTATCGCATTCACCGTGAAATTTCTGCCATGGGTATAGGGAAACTGCGGAAAACCTATGACAATACAGCCGGTCCCAGGTTCGTTCCCAGTTTCGGAGCTAGTCGCGTTTCGTCGAGAAATAAATCACAGGCTATGGTTATACTCACAAGATCAAATGATCAAAGCTATTTTTTTTTAAATCGAAATCGACCATTTTTCTACAGTTGGCATTTACTTGATTTTCAATTTTTTTTTAAGTATCTATTTTTTATTATACTGGAAGTTTTATCATTATACTGGAAGAATTTTTTTTCATTTTTCATTTTAGACGACCGTCGTTGCCAGAAGCACCTACACCGAATTGCCATGCTGCAACAGCGGCACTTTGTTTAAGTAATAATAACTTCAATGATGATTTGTCGATGAAAAAAACCTCAATCTTGGCACGCCTATGTATTAATTGTGTGTAAAATTGCGACCTCCCCATTCCAATAATCTCATTGGAAAAAATACTGAAAATCGACCTGTTTTTTGGGTCCTAGGCTTATGCAGGCCTGTTAAGTTTCTTCCGGCTCCTATTGACTACGAAAATCCTTCAACCGGTTCCTCAAAATGCTTATCCAGAGATCTACAATCTAAATATTCAGCAAATAATTTCCATTGTAATAAAATGAGAAAGTTTGAACATATCTGTTTAAACGAAAAACAAAAAAAAATGGACCCGGGAAGAACAATATTCAATAGCATTAAAAAAACCGTGGCAAAATGACTATTTATAGGAAATAAATAATATTGATTAAAGTGAATATTTATTTCTTTTAAATGATGGTCTGTCATTTTCATTGAAACAAGATATTTTCAGTCATTTTTATTGGAAAAAAAAATTCATTATTTTTATCGATAAATAATAAGAAATATTCTTTTTTGTGTATAGAATAAATATTCATGGTGTTGAAGTTCATTGAAATGCAACCAAAGTTGACATTTTTTATCCATTAAGGTTGTAAATCTCGAATGAGGATTAAAAAAACCGTTACTCTGATTTTCGTGACCTAAATCGGCAAAATAATCGTGAGCAATTTCGACATCATCGTATATCTCCGAATAAGTATTTCAAGAAAAGATCAAATCATTTCTATAGGCAACATTTGCAAAATGTAATTGAAGGAATTCAGAAATATTCATTCCCATGAATATTCGCGATTATCGTAAAAGTTGTCGTCATTCTTCGTGGCCGTTTTTTTTCCGCTAATTTCTGTACCAGAGTACAACGAGATATGACCAGATTTATAGTCAAGCTAGTCTTCCGGGTTTGTTGCGCGGAAAAACTCTCGCGGGATTCCATCCAATTCCTCTTTTTTCCCGCCATCCGTACAAAATCCAGAACGCAATTCACCACCGTATTATATTTTCTTTCCATCTTAACAACCTGCTCGCGTTCTTCGTCACCGTATTCTTTGCATAATTTCTCGTTTCTTAATGAAGTGTGCCCGAGGGGTTACGAGGGAACGGGCGATTGGGGGGGGATTATAACGTATAAAAAGAGGTTTTCTCTGGCGGGTGCTTGTTCGGGACAGCCGTATGGAAGAGGCGAGCGGAAGGAAGAGGAAAGGTGAACGAACACCCGAGGCTGAAATTGAGAGGGAATAAAACTCCAGCAGCTGAGCGGATTAAGCTCGAGAGTAATTTTCACGGGGAAATTGTCGCGTAATTCGGAATTATATTCGTGCTTTTGTATTCCGTATTTTAAAAAAACAGCTCCAGTGTGGACAAAGAATCAGTGTTAATCAGACTAATTTTCGTAACAAAATCTACCACTGGAAAAAAAATGTGCATCGAATGAAACGAGAATGAAAAAAATGACAATACGGATAATTAGTGGGGATGAAATTGCATTTTTTGCATTGAAGAAAAATATGACATTAGAGATAATTTGTGGGAATAAAATTGCATCTTGCTTGACCGTTTAATGCACGTACATTGTGTGTGGGCGCGCGCGTGTCTGTGTGCGTGAGTGTATGTGTAGTTTTAATTATTATTCAATTCAAATTATACAAATATATACATGGATAGTAGAGTGGTTAAAAAAAAAATCGATTTTTTTTCTCAACAGAAAGTTGAAGTATGTTAAGAAAAAGAAAGTTTTGCAAAATTTAAGGGTTGTAAACAATTTTTTAGGTTGTGCTCAAACGCCTTGTTTTATTTTTTTCATGATTATCGGAGTATTAATTTTTTTTCATCTCAATGCAGAAAATGTTAGTGCTTCATTCAATGTGTCTTGATTTAATTTTTTCTCCACCAATACACGATGTTTATGTGAATATTTTTTTTTACCATAAAAAATTTGTATTTGCAGATTAAGAATCAATATATGTAATTCGGTTGTGAAAATTATATCAACCACTTGATGAACAAGAACACGGTGTTTACATCACTGACGTCTGCCAAGTATGCGTGTTTTTTTTTAGTAATATGTTGTTTTGGAGTAAGAAAACAATCATACGGATTGGAGAGATACAAACTGCGGCGCTGTTGACGCTACTGCACATTTGTTTCTCTGACTGTCTGTGAGTTCTTTTCGCGATTCATTTGACTGCCTCCAGTAGTTGCTGTATTGAGATACGTCACAGTACACGTAAAAATGAAAATGCCGAAATTTACCTGATTGGGTCGGAAATCGAAGAATTTGTGCAGAGAAAATTACCCACGAATAGAGAAGCATCAAGTCTATTCTGTCATCATCATAATACTCTTGAATTTTCTGTGCGAGAGACTACACAAAACGTTATCTATTATTTTTACCCATTTTCACCTATTTTTACCCATTCTACAGGCATGTCAAATTTAATCAAAATCGGAGAGATCGACCTCGCAACCTTTTCTTGTAAGTATATAAACAGCGTGAGTATATAGGGCGTGTTATTGCGAGCAAAACGCTTTTTTAAAAACATCGTGCGACGAAAATTGACCGGGATATTCGCGTGCTGAGCCGGACGCTGAGTAAACAATGGTGGAGTGGTAGCGCACGCGCGAATTTTCTTTCCCTTAAATACTGAATAATTAATAAAAATTATTCAATCGTATTATCAATTTGCCAAAAGAGCCAACGTGTTTATTGATTTCTCGCGAAAAAAAATGTGAAGAAAAAACATCCTCTTGTCTGAAAGTAGAATCGAAGCCGCGCTCCATCCGGCTTGCACGTTCCACGCGTGATCAATTACTGTGCCATTCTTAACTACTTGAACTTGGAACGCGAATATCTCGGCCAATTTTTGTCGCATGAAATTTAAAAAAAAAATGTTTTGCTCGCTATGACACACCCTGTATGCTTACAAAGGTTGTGAATCACCCTGTACATAAGTAGTATTATAAAGGTGCATTTTTGTGCGCGAAGTGGAGTGACTGAAAAGAGGCGTGTAAGAATGAAAAACCGAACGCGCAATGCAATTTATTTTGGTCTCTTATCCACGTGTGACGATCTTCGCTGAGGGCTTTACGTAATTGCGCATCGTCGCGAGGACGCACGCGTCCTTGGCTAGCAAGAACAATGCACTTATCGTCTTGTTATCGAATGCACCCGTAGTCTCTCTCTCTCTCTCTCTCTCTCTCTCTCTCTCTCTCTCTCTCTCTCTCTCTCTCTCTCCCCCTCTCGCTCATTGTTTCCGTTCTCGTTATATTATTATTACGTATGCGCGAGCTCGTGCGAGCAATTCGTACCAAGTTACGACTGCCGATTTGCGACAAATAAGCCTTCTTTGCGATCTCGCGCGATCTACCGCGGTACGTGCAGTTGACTTAATTCGCGTTCGGCGTTTGCGCGAAGGTCGGCTATAGCGATTCGACGTAATGACGCGCCGTCACATTTTTATTCGGTCTCACTTCTCCGCGTCCTCGCGGGAAGAAAATGCGAAAAAAACACCAACATCCACCCAACACACTTCTGACATTCTTATTTATTAAATTTAAAAAAAAAAATGGCATGCACCCGAAATCGTCAATTAGGTCGACCTCTGGATGTTGAGGAAAAACGATCATCACTTTGTTCAAAATATAATAATAATAATAAAAATGTCGATGACAATAATGATAATTAATATCATTAAAAAAAATAAAAAAAAAAAAAATTAATATCATTTTAGTTTATTATTATTAAAAATAAATAATGATGACAATAGATAATATTAATAATGATAAATAAATAAATAAAAAATAATAATCATAACGACAACGACGACAACGATGATGATAATAATAATAATTATAATTGTTGTTGTGGTTATTCTCATAACAAAGTATTAATGATACCGCTGTTGATAATAATAATGATGGCGATGACGATGATGATGATGACTATGATGATAATAATGATATAAATTGAATGGAAATATGTACCTACTTTTGACAAACAAACACTCAAGTAACTGTTGAGAGTAAAATTTATTTATTTCTAATCTTCATGAAACGATTTATGTATATATATAAATGAGGGAAAAGAGTTGATACCAAAATGGCTATTGGTATAAGGAGGTAGTCTCTCCTTAGAGCCGAAGGACGGGATGTGGATCGGGGACAATTTGTATCCGGACGCCAGTATCGATGAGCCTCTCTCTCTCGCTCATGCTCTTTCTCCTTTCCGGCAGTACACTCCGAGAGTCTCGTAGTTTGCGACAAGTTCTGTTTCCCGGGCGCCTTAACCATCCTCCCAGTTCTCCATGGATACTGGTCCAACTGTATACGAGAAGCACGTGACTACGCGAGAGCTGACTCAACTGTCTCGGATTCTGCGGCTATTGAGACAGACGTCCCTGCTTCAGCGTTTCTTTCTAGCTCGCTCTCTGGCTGCCTTACTAAAAAGAAAACCCAAATCTCGACTCGTCTATGGGAGTAATCGTGAAAAATTGAATTACCTCGAGGCGATTTTCCGGATCTTTTTCTCTCTTTCTCTCTCTCTCTCTCTCTCTCTCTCTCTCTCTCTCTCTCTCTCTCTGGAGAAAAAGAGAGGGAAAGAAAAACAAGTGAGTCAATTCTCTTTCTCTTAAAAATCCGTTCTGGTCTGGTTTGAAATTGTTCGCGTAATCCTTACAAAACTTTTTCCCGTCAAATACCCCTGGCTCGACTTCTACCGCAGCATGAAAAATATTACATACGTATACAACATATGTATATATGGAATTTTGCCGAATCTTTGTCCAGACGCAAACGATCAATTAAGAATACGCTCGATTACATTACGGGACTTCATTACCCTGCTTTTCGTGCGACCTTCACTGCGGAATTTACAAACAATAACAACATGTCCGATCGGTTCCGCCTGGCCAATTCTATTTGTTGGAAAATACGATCGAGGCATTTTCATTTGCCGCTAGTTGTTACAAACACACAAAAATATGCAACTTTGGTTGATATTTTTTCGACCAGCCAATGTGTTTTTGCGATGTTTCGCTTCAAATTGTACAACAGAAAATTTCTTCAATTTTTGTAGTGTTTTTTGAAGCGCTGTATTGTTGTGAAAAATTGACGTATCGAGATGAAAGAACATGCATTTTGAAGCTTCAAGTTACAAGATTTTCTGGCTTTTTTTTGTTAGCCACGGTTATCGCCCAATCATAAAAAATAGTGGGAAAAAAATGTTTCCAATATTTTTTGTTTTTTTTTAAGATTCCACGGGCTCGGGAATTTTTTTTCTTCATTTGAATCAATTTATTAGCCAAATGTATTCAGTTAAATCAATGTATTTTTTCAGTTAAATCAATGTGTTTAGTCGGTTAGCTTGTTTATTCAGCTTCAATTTCGTTTTTTTTTGTCTCTCTACATAATTTTCTTGCTGAGATATCCGTCTTTGAATGAAAATAGATCCATTTGTCTTTGATCATCGATATCTTAGCAACCAATGATCGCACACGGAATTAACGGGCACCTTTGAAAACTTCAATAAAGTTCCTACAAGACCCTTTCATTGATTTTTAAGAAAAAAAATAATGTTCTCACCCTTAACATTAATTTGAAAAGAGTACAAGAAAATGACTTTTTATGGTTTTTCAGTAAATCTACCACTACTTTACACATATTGATGGAAAGACCAATGTTGCCAGGTTTTTTTCAGCTTTATGTACCCCCAATAGCCCTGTCAATTCTCAAATTGACGGATCGAACCGTTTTTCCGGACCGAGTGATCAAAGTTTTACAAAACAATTAATGAAGCAAGTGTGTTGTTCCTAAACATCATGTAATCATCATCAAAATGAAAACATCAATTTTCTTTCACTTTTTTCACAGCTTTGTACTAGTTGCTTGATAAATTTGAGAAAAAAAGAATTCGAAAAATTTCAAAACAAAAATGTTATTCTTTTTTATTTTTATTTTATTAGTAAAATATTTCATGAAACAATACCGACTCTTTTTTTACACGATCCGGCCCTTCCGCACCATAGTTTCACTCATCTTTAATTGGATTAATTAAAAGCTGATACCCACAAGCTGTATTCACTAGTCGATCTGAGAACTTGCATGCGATTAATTCTCGATATTTTCTGCGAAGGTTATTAGGGTTACAAAAAACATTTTTTTTTTTTTCAAAAGCGACCTTTTTTTAGGAGAAAAAATCACCTAATAGTTTTTTTTTGGTAATTTTTTTCTAACTTTTGGTAAAAAAAATAATCTAAAGTTTTTGTAAACTTTAACTTTTTTTTTCAATTTTCGATCATGCCTAGTTAAAAAAAAAACTGTTTTTTGTAACCCTCGCAGAAAATATCGAGAATTAATCGCATAAATGTTCTCAGATCGACTAGGGAATACAGCTTGGGGGTATCAACTTTCAATTGATGCAATTAAAGATGAGTGAAATTATGGTGCGCAAAGCCGAATTGCGTAAAAATGAGTCGATATTGTTTTCTGAAATTTATTGCGAATTTAGAAAAAATCGAAATTTTTCGATCTTTTTTCTTAAATTTAACAAGCAACTGGTGCAAAGTTGTGAAAAAGTCGACGAAAATTGGTCTTTTCATTTTGATGATAATTACACGATGTTTAGGAACAATACACTTACTCCTGTTTTGCAAAACTTTGATCAATCGGTCCGGAAAAACGGTTCGATGGATCAATTAAAAAATGTACAGGGCTGTTGGGGGTACATTAAGCTGAAAAAAAATCTGGCAACGTTAGTCTTTCCACCAATATTTGTAAAGTAGTGGTAGATTTACTGAAAAACCATAAAAAGTCATTTTTTTGTACTTTTTAAAAATTACTGTTAAAGGTGAACATTTTTTTCCTAAAAAATCATCGAAAGAGTTTTGTAGGAGGTTTAGTCAAGTTTTCAACGCTGCCCTTTAATTCCATGTGCGGTCATTGGTTGCCGAGATATCGATGATCGCAGACAACAGGATCTTCTTTCATTCAATGTCGGATATCTAAGAAAAAAATTGACGTAGAGAGACAGAAGAAACCAAATTGAAGCTGAATAAACAAGCTACCTGACCTATACATTAATTACCTGAGGAAAAATTACCCAAGCCCGTGGACCCTTGAAACGAGACACGAAAAAAATTGGAAATTTTTTTCTCCTGCTATTTCTTATATTGCGCAATGACCGTAGCTCACAAAAATGTTTTGCGAAAAGATTTCGAAACTAGAAACTTGAAGCTTCAAAATGCTTTTTTTTCATCTCGATAAGACCATTTTTTATATAGATACAGCGCTTAAAAAAACACTAAAAAAATGTCCGTTCTTATAATTGTTTGGAGTAGTGTATATGTATACATATGAATCATGCGTAGTATTTTTTAATCATCTTTGATAAACATCAATCGATAAGTATAATAATAATAATTGATTATTGACGATTCTTGTTATGACATACTATTAATAATATTATTGATAATAATGACTAATAAGTGATGGTAATAGCCATTACTAATATGTAATAATAATGTTAATTATTATTATTACTTATAATTGTTATTAGTATTCGAATTATATCATAATATTAAAAAATAATAATTAAAATATTATTATTATTGTTATAACATTAATTTAATGGCATAAATTTGAGAACTCTATTTTTACTAAATTTCACGTAGAAAAACTCCATGTAATTCATGCCTAGTTTGAGCTCTATGTCGCAAGTCTAAGTGGAAGCGCCATACAATGTATTTTTCCATTTGGTTTACACGATAAGTTCCGTTTTGAACCTTTAAAGTCGAATAACTCAACAATTAATTAATATTAATAAAATCCGGTTGAAGACCCTCGAAGCTCACCCTCGCAGCTTAAAGACATTTCTTGTTTCAAATAATCTCGTAATCATTATTTTAACATGAATTGCAGCTACTTCAAAGATACATGTATCCCTGTCCCGAAACAAATAATAACGATGTTTTCCAACAGCTGCACTTGGCGAAAAATGACATGCAGATTAAAAAAAAAAGAACAAAATTTTCCGTATGCAGAAAGAAAATTATCCCCACTGCCACTCGTGAAATTACGCACGATTTTTTCTTATATCAGGTTATGTTGTTAGAAGCTATCGTTGATAGAAGGTATTTCGAGTAGCGAAAAAAAAATCGCTACTCGATACAAAAGTAGCGAGTAGCGAAAAAAAATGCACTACTCGCTATTCAAGTATCGAGTAGCGAAAAAATTTCGCTACATTTGTATCGAGTAGCAAAATTTTTTTGAGTATCGGTGGATACAAATTTTTTACATCTCTGACACACACACACACACACACACACACACACACACACACACACACACATATATATATATATAGGGTGTCCCTCGTATCTCTGCCACCCGAAATAACGCGGTAATTATCGACGTCAGAAAAAAATGTGCCAGAGAAAAGTTGTACGGGGTGAAGAGGGCCATCAAATGGGACCATTTTTTTTTTTCGGTGGAGACGCTGATGCACAATGATGGTCACCTCCACTTTTTTAAATAGATTGAGACATTTTTTTTAACCATCTTGTGGAGCACCTCAAGCCGCATAAAAAACATTAGGGGGTCAAGGTCGTTCAAGGTCATTATCGATGATACAAATTTAAATATCTCGGATCACTACCAAATATTCGATAGCGATCCGAGATATGTAGATTTGTTTTTTATTTTAATAGGTGTTCGAAATGACGTTGAACGACTTCGACGCCCCGAATGTTTTTTTGTGCAGCTTGAGGTGCTCCACAAGATGGTTGAAAAAAATCTACCATTCCATTTAAAAAAGTGGAGGTGACCTTCACTGTGCGTCAGCGCCTCCACCGAAATAAAAAAAAATTGATCATTTGATGTCTCCCTTCACACCGTACAATTTTTATCTGGAACGCTTTTTGTGACGTCGATAATTACCAAGTTATTGCGGGTGGCAGAGATAAGAGGGACACCCTGTATATGTATATAAGGAAGACAAGATCACGTAACGTAAGTGGATTGTTCTCCAAGCTCACGTAACGTCCGTGCATCTCCGACCCTGGCCTGGATTAGCAAACGCCATCGTAATGTGTAATATATATATATATATATTACACATTACTATGGCGTATATATATATATATATGCACAAACGATTCGTGGGTTAGGGCCTCTGCATACGGCGTATTTTTTACGGGCAGAAAACGCGCGTTTACGGCGCGTTTTTCAGTCCAACAAACGTGTGGGTCAAGTGCGTATCGCGTTTGTATCGCGTCGTCTGCGCGTAGAAAATACGCCGTGTGCAGAGGCCCTTAACCGCGAAAGCCGTGCCAATAGGTTTCTCCCCACTGGGCACACGCGTACACGCAATAAATAATTTAAACGTCTCAACAAAATTTAAAAAAAAAAAACGTCGAACAATGAATTCAAGTTCGTTGACGAACGACAAAATGACAAAAGAACGCGGGTAGCACCAGACGCGACGAGAAAAAACAAACTTAATTAATTCAATGAAATTTTTTCATTGAACTATATATATATAGGAGGGCAGAAAGTTCCGCGACTTTTGGGGAAAAAAAGATGCGCGAGAGAGCATTATAGAACGAAACTTCTCGCACAATATTTCAGGACCTGCGGGCAACTTTCGGTCGACTCATTTTATTTTCGCGTCTTCCCGAGCTGGAATATCTCGTTGACGGTGATATTTAATAACGCGAGGGCTGTATCTCGCGATGTTGCAATTTTCTCTCACGGCGGGTACCAAGTGTCATTAGCCGGTATTTCATCTGCGTGCTAAGGAAAGAGAGACTGGTAATTTTCATCTTTTCTTCATTTCCATCTTTTGCTCTCTCAACCCCTCGATCTTTCTTATTTCTTCCGCCTTGTTCGTCCGTTTAGTCCAAAACGGCAAACTAATTTCTTCTCTGTGCCAAAGTCCAACTCAATTTCGACTATACACAAACACACACACACACACAAACACGTGTGTGTACACACACACACACACACATATAGATCCAGAGTGATTCACAATCGCTAGTTGGTGAGCATATAGGCTGTGCCGTTGCGAGCTTTTTTTTCGAATGTCATTCATTTCGTTAGGACTGGTTTTTCCCAGGTGAGTCGAAATTTTGACTATGATTCAAATTTATTTATCAGTAAACTCTAGTTTGGACTAGGAAAAACTCTAGGAAAAAATTAGGGAAAAGGAATAGTTCAGTAAGGACTACTTTTGTACTAGGGAAAACGCGTGTATACTGGGTGTATATATATGTATATATATACCCGGTGTTCTGTTATGAATAGATAATCTTGCAACTGTCGATAGGTCAGATCATGTCCTACTATATGCTGGAATTTCAGTTTAGTAAAAGTTCCACGGTTTTCGAGATTTCCGGTTTTGTGTTATTTCTTGAGAAAAATCATATGCTTTTGGTTTCGCATGGCATTTCTACAAATGATGAATCAACAATAACTAAGCAACTTTTAAAAGTAATTGGCCCGATATGCGTAGTACATTTTTTTACACTGCAGGCTATCAAAGTCAGATGTTCGAATTGGTTTGTATGAAAATTCTGCATGAGATATTTTTTTCATACCGTTTCCTTAACATTTAAGCTTAAAAAGAAGACTATTTAGATCAAACAAATAGCCAAGATCATTTTTAAAAAGCCTGGATCAAAAAAGGTTATCACTTATAGAATCGGAAACCAAAAGCAGATGATTTTTATCTCGAAAACCGTCGGACTTTTACTAAACTGAAATTCCAGCATATCGTAGGATGTGATCTGACCTATCGACAGTTTCAGGACAGTTATCCATTCATAACAGGACACCTGGTATATACAGGGTGTCCCAGAACTGAATGCGATCTCTGGAATGGGGGGGGGGGGGGGGGGGGGGGGGGGTTGGCGGCGAAATTCTGAGTCGATTGATATAAGCATGTGTAGGTCTCAGATCAACCGCTGAATTATTATTCATTTTTAAAGACGGGCCAATCAGGTGCGCCCGGTGAGCCGGCGAAAGCACCGCCCCTACAGGCGCTACTACACCCGCGTATCTGATTGGCCTGCCTTTAAAAATTAATAATAATTCAGCGGTTGATCTAAGACCCGCACATGCTTATATCAATCGACTCAGAATTTCACCCCCAACCCCCCCATTTCACCGAACACATTCAGTTCTGGAACACCCTGTATATACAGGGTATCGAAAGTTTTCGGCACCCGGGCACCAGAGCTGCAGCTCAATATTTCGACTCATTGTCTCATCCCCCGGCCAGTCCACCGTGTCACTTCACTCTTTTCAGAATCGGCGGAGAAAAATGTACAGTGGAACATTGGCCCGGGGCAGAAAGAGTACAACGAGCGTCGTGGTTTCACGTTCCTCCGTATCGAGACGTCCTTAAGGGGGGAAATGAGAATACCGTGTCGTTACAACGCTCGACAAGAATTATTGCCGTACACCCATCATAGCGAACGTGCCAGGGGAATAGTAAAAAAGGAGACGTCACTTAAATTTTTCTCTCCCCCCTTCTCTCTCTCTCTCTCTTCCTTTCTTCGGTAAATTAGCTCGTGGCGGCCATTATCCCGTCGTCGTAATTTTCTCGGTTACTGCGCGCGCGAGCCCTCACGTTCAAGTACGGACTACTCCAATTCCCCCCGCCCCCAGCCTCTTTTTTTTTCTTATTCAATGGTAAGGGACGCTACGTGGACGCCTCGCAGATTTCTTTCCCCGACGACTTGGGGAAAAAATTGCCCGGCGAGGGGAGACCAAGGATGAGAGCTCAGGCTGAGGCGTAAAGGGGTTCATTTTTTAACTGCCCGTTTGCAAAGAACGTCCGGGTTGTGGACAATTTGAAATGAATAAAATACATATGCATATATATGCACAAAGTTGATTCAGAGTTGCCGCAACTCCGTTAAAGCGTATGCTCGAGCTTGAAATTTCAAAAACACGACTTTTTTATTGTATCATTTTATAGCCTGGGTTCTCAACTTCAATATGCAACAAAAATATTGCAAAAATTCGAAAAGTTGGCCAATTTATTACGATTTTTGTGAAAGGTCAGGTCACCCACTGCGCTATGGCGAACCGCCCCGTTGCGGTTTACCCTTCTTTCTTTCGCCCTTTTATCGAACACTACGTTTTATGAAACGATGCAAGTCGAATCTCGAAATCAAGTCGTCTGATTTACTTTAAATTCGGACAGTGCATAGTTTATAACATTTTCCATCGTATAACCGGATGATTTTTTCATATCTTTATTAAATTGTTAATAACAAATGATTCGAGTTTTTATTGTCGGAAAACGATTTTTTTTCTACAGCTTGCCATTTTCGTATTATTGAATATTCCAAAAAAGTATCGGGTCATACGTAAGCTTTGTATTTGTACGAAAAGTAAATGTTTTTATTTTTCATTCCACACGAGCCTAGTTGCCAGAAGCACCTCCACCGATTGGCTAATGACAACTTACTTGTTTGGGTTTATATGAATTGATGAAAAAAACTTTTTGAAAAATAAAAAAAACTCATAAAATCCCGACCAGGGATTTTTGAAAAATAAAAAACTTTTTGAAAAATTTTTGAAACTTTTTGAAACTTTTGAAACTTTTCGAAACTTTTTGAAAAACTTTTGAAACTTTTCGAAACTTTTTGAAAAACTTTTTGAAAAATAAAAAAAACTCATATAAAATCCCGACCAATACTCCGATGAGAAAAAAATATAGAAAAGCACCCTGTTCCTTCAGGCCCAAGCTTAGCAGACAGGTTCACTTTTAAGGCAATCTGTTCTTTTTTTTCCTTGCACTTCGACCGCGATTGTGCGTGACGACAAACGCAAGTGTTTCGTCGAAAAACCTGAGATTGTCTTCGTCGGACCTTGACACCTCCAGAATCGAAGTTAACAACGCGAACTTGTTAACGTCGAATGCGTTTTTCGAAGACTTAAAACTTTGGTTGGGAAAGTTTTTCGATCGGCGCTACTATTCGCGGGCTGCTTTGCTGTTCCACTTGACGCATTACACCGGGTATATACGGCTGTGCACAAAGTGTTGGGTACGATAGCGCGTGACAGGCCCTTGATCCATCGACAATTAGCTCGCTCGTAGTGCCGTCGATATACCTCCGATCCTCGGACCAACCTTTGCCCCTCCTCCTTCTCCTTGCCGCTACACCCCTTGAGCCTGTCGCATGCCGCAGATCAACGTGGACAATATGCGAACGCGCCATGGAGGGATTCGGAGGTATCCCTCTCGGTGCATGCAGCCCCTCTCACGGTCCTCCTCGCGAGTCCTCTCTCTCTCTCTCTCTCTCTCTCTCTCTCTCTCTCTCTTTGGGTACGCGACGACCTATCCCCAGGACCTCCTGTCCCCGGTCGCCTCACTGTATAATTAACCAGTCGCCCTACACCTACATAAGCGGTTCAAACGCGCCCCCACGAAACGAGCAAGAAACAGAGACGGAGCAGGAACGCTTTCCTGTTCTAGTAGCAATTTTGCGGTCTGGACTGCGGGATGCACCGGATCGCTCAGCTGCTCAATCGAATTTCACCGACGACTAATTCTCAGCGATCCGTTCACCAAGAGAGAGGCTCGGAAATTCGGCATTTCTGGGTTTATGTATAGATATACATAATATCTATAGGGTATTCCTGATCAACTCACAAGGAACATCACTCAAGTATCCGCCTTCGGTTTTGTTGAAATTAATATATGTGATGAAGCATTGAAAAGTATTAGACTCGTTTTTGCTTTTTTTTTCGGCGGAAAACGTTATTAGAGGGCCACTCCTCGAAGAAAGGTGTGACACCCCTTAATTTAATTTTTATTCTATATTTCTATTGTGGATTTTTCATCGCTTTACATTAGAACAATTATGGTTTTTGTTTCATTCAGATCAGTGGACTGCTTATGAGTGAAACAGCAAAATCACCCCTCAACGTGCCTTCCTTTAAAATTTCTCTTATAACCGTTTTTCTGCTGATAAAAAAAATACGTGTCTGATAGTTTTCAATGCTTTATCACATATATGAGTTCCAACAAAATCGAAGGCACTCAAGTGATCCTCCTTGTCAGAGAACTATTTCCCTCACCACCGTTGATTGTAGATTTCCATAGTGGAAAGCATCAGTCCTGGTGTAAGAAACACCTATTTTTTTTCAAATTTTTCCCCCCAGCCCTGGCTGCAAAACATCGAAAAGTCCACTCGGGCCGCTTCCAAAGTTCTGAAGAAATTTACATACGTTTTAGACCGGTTTAGTGCATTTTTTGACAAAGCTCATTGTGCTTCCGGTATTTACTTTTTTTCTTGGCGAAATGTCGATTTTAGAGATTATTATTCGGCAGTTTTAAAGTCAAAAGAGATATTGCGGATAAGAGATATTATTACCAAGTGATATTGCGGATAATTTTTTTTCCCTATGTAATTAACGCGGGAAATTCGCCCTCTACGGTAAAACTTGTTCAGCTCGACAATCGATTGGTGTTTATCAATTTATTTTTAATCTTGATCTCATTTTTCATAAAAAGCAGCTATTTGGAGAAAACAATTAATTTTGAAAGGAATACATGCATTTTTAAAATAGCTGTAATTTACGTGAAAATTATGATGACGAGATTAATAAGAGAAAGATTCTCAAAGCTGTAAGGGTGAGATTCGAGACCCTTTAGCCGGATTTGATAAATATTCACCCAACAACTAGTTGAGTTATTCAAATGAGGGTGTAAAGAGCGAGGGTTGGGACATAAAAGGCGATCTCCTGGGCTAAATAAGGGCTGAGAAAGGATAGGAATGACAAATTCGTGACCGCGCAACGATTTTGCATCGAAAAGAATCTTGCCAAATCAATTTGAGCGAGGAATAAAAAATGGGGGTGGCGGTCAAAATGTCGAATGACCAAATATAGAACGACAAAGATTTCGAAACGATAGAATTATGAACTCTCAAAATAACGAAGGTTAAATTATTCGTAATAGTATTCTTTGACTGATGACGAAATCGTAGACTATTGCACCAAAGGATTATTTATTCGAAAAGTCATTTATTCCAGAACATATATTGAGATAGTCGCAGTTTGAGTCACACAAATACAAATTCGAACAATCTACAATATTCATACCTCCGAAATAGAAAAAAGTGAGTATCTAATATTCGTAATACCGTCCATAGCAAAAAGCCATATATCGAGTCTACAAACTTCGAATGTGTAGATCTTCGAAACGCAAATGATCGATAGTCCGAAATGGAGAATACCTAAATGGCGAACATGGTATGGCTGCCTGACCTGACTGACCACTAACGCCATCTGCCATCTTCATTCTGAAGCGCAAGTAGAATTGCTCGACCCCAAGTTTTCGCTATCCGGACCGGCCGCCATTTTGACCCATCGCTATTTTAACTGATCGACTTTTTTGGTCCTTCGCTTTAATTAATTCAAAATTGTAAACTATCGTAATATTTACAATTCGACGCCTCGAATCATTTGGTGCATATATGAGGCGGTCCATACCATTTCGAACGGTCAAAAAGTTGTCCACTCTCAAAAATTTGAAATTTTGTCAAATTTATTCAAAATTTTTGGATCGCATTTTCTCGAGTTTTTCAAAAATTTCAAAATGTTCAACATATCGTTATATCTCGTGAGCATTTGAGTTAACGGAAAAATGTTTAAGTCAATAAAGTTGCAATTTTACATGAACTTTGTGAAAAAAATTTGTTTCGAATTTTTCGAAAAAAATGCCCGTTTTTACCAAAATTATACAAAAAATTTTTTTTTGGTCGGTATGTCACTTGATTTTTCTCAAAAAATTCCAGAAAATACTCTGAAGTGTGTACAGTAACAGCTATTTTTTTCAGAGTGGCTCGATACGTTGTACCAAAGCTGTGCTTTGTTTTATTATTATGAGATATTTTTGTAACTCTTTGTAAAAATTAGTTTCTAACAAGGCACTCGAGAAACCACCCAGAAAATTCAAAGGAAGCATATGACCTCTGCTTGGCTCACACCGTGCAACCTAGTGTAAAAAATTCAAAACACTCTGATAGTATTTTGGCATGGAGGGGGAACGTTGACAAACTGAAGGATGTAGAAGGCACTTGACGGCGCACATTACTTTGTATGATAATGTTTATATTGGGCGGTCAACGATACTTTGTATCACATTTTCCATATTGCACGACGACGTTACTTTGTATCACAATTTTCATGTTGGACGACGAACGTTACTCTGTATGGCAAGGTTAATTTTGTATACTTTACCGATAATTTATGATTAAGCTCAAAAAAATTATTACTGTTATGGATGTTTATTACCTGAAAAATGTGAGAAAAATTTGGGAGAGAATAATTTTGAATAATAATTGATTTGTCTAAAAAAAAATATCTCATAATAATAAAACAAAGCACATCTTTGGAACAACAAATCGAGCCACTCTGAAAAAAATACGTGTTACTGTACCACACTTCACAGTATTTTCTGGAATTTTTTGACAAAAATCAAAAGTGCCATACCGACCGAAAAAAAATATTTTTGTATAATTTTGGTGAAAATGGGCATTTTTTAAACTCGAAAAAATCAAAACAAAATTTTTTCACAAAGTTCATGTAAAATTGCAACTTTTTTGTCTTAAACATTTTTCTGTTAAATCAAATGCTCACGAGATATAACGGTATTTTGAAAATTTTGAAAAACTCGAGAAAATGCGATCCAAAAATTTTGAAAAAAAATTACACTTTTTTTTCATATAATTAAATAATTTGACAAAATTTCAATTTTTTTGAGAGTGGACAACTTTTTGACCTTTCGAAATGGTATGGAACGCCTCATATACAGGTGAATCGATATTGTATCTCTCATTATTTTGTTAAATCTGATATTTGTTTTCGCTATAAATCAACTGCGAGAGTTTTGTATTCACAATTTTGATTAACTATTTTGCAGATTACCATAAGATTGATCTATCTATATTGGAACGTTCGTCATTACTGAATTCGAAATTTCGATCCTTCCGAATATTGATCGTTCGAATTTCCGATCCCCACCCAAAAATGGTCCAACTTCAGCTCTTGGGTCCCATCGATCAGGAACAATTTCCAACATTCGGTCTAAAACATTCTTTATCAACTTTATCGATGCAAAATCATCCGTTTGATATGATTTTTTATCCCCTCCCCCCATAAGAGTGGTTTCCGGATGAGCAAAATCATTTCATTACGTTTTCGAGACTCCTTTAGATCTGCAGTACATACGACGTCAATTTAAAAAAAAGTCATTCTCGTGACGCCGGAAATACGATTTTGAATGATAGGCCATCATCTTGTTTTTTGAACGTATCTACTTTTTGTTTGAAATATTTTTTCTCGGAGTGCGTTCCACTCGAGATTTTGTTGTCCCTTTCGTTGTGTCAACGTGAATGGCACACTCGGTATACACGATTTTTATATACATATTTTTTTTATGTTCTCCATCTTTGCCGTCAACTACTCCCTGGTCCCTAAAGTTGTCAGACAATTTTAGGGACGATTTTTTTTTGTCGTGGCCAATTTTTTTTATGAGCCTTTTATCCGTTTGGATTTTCTGATAAAAATGAATAAAAAAACAGTGAGTGAATGAGGCGATGGTGCTGGGGACTCACCTTGATACGTCCTCTTGAGAAACGGCCCGTGGCGTTACCGCCCCGTGAAGGGCTAAGGAAGAAGCGTGTCGCGATTCTTGGGAGTACGTAAGGGTGCTATTCTCCAGCGCTGAAACCGAACCATTTTGTTTACCTGTTAGACCCGGAACAGAAAAGAAACAAGAAAAATGCATGAGCTTGCGTGTACATCGGTGAAGAATATTCTACGAGCGATCGGAAATTCGTAAAGGGATCTGCCCAAGCTTGAAATTTCGAACGACCATTTCTTATATAGTTGCATAGCCTTGTGTCTCAACGTTAATTTCCAACGGGGTTTTCGTAAAAATTACTAAAATTGGGCGAGTTATGACGATTTTTCATGAAGGGCCAGATCGCCCACTGCGCCACGACAAACCGCCGCGCTGCGAATTACCCTTTTTTCCCCCATTTTTTCGCCTGATTCACTTCGAATTTAAATCGAGCATAGTTTACAGAATTTTCTATCGTATGATAATTCTTTTTTCACATGTTCATTCATTTGTTAATAGCGAATAATTAGTTTTTTTTGTCGTAAACTGAACTTTTTTCGAGCTTGGAATTTTCCCAATTTTCAACATTTTAAACAAGTATCCGGCCATACGAGAGTTCAATTATTATACTCAAAGCGATTTGTTTTAATTTTTCATTTCAGATGAGCCCAGTTGCCAGAAACACCTACACCGATTTCGCCATGCGGCAACGGCGGCACTTTCTTCAACTAATAATAACTTTATTGCTAATTAATATTTTTCAATGAAAAAAAAACCAAAACCAGGAATACCACAGATCAATTGTGTGTAAAATCCCGACCTCATCACCTCAATACTCTCATCAGAAAAAAATATTGAAAATCGATCTGTTCTTTGGGCTCCAAGTTCACGCATATCTGCTAAATTCCTATCGGCAAGTTTTGCCTACCCTTTTGTTTCTATCGGTAAGTTTTGGCTACCCTTTTGTCCTCTAACCATCTTTTCCAAATGCTTATTCAGAAATCTACAATCTAAATATGCAGAAAAAAATTTCCATGGTCATATAATGAGGAAATAAAACAATTTCTGGTTGGATGAATAACAAAAAAATGAGCCCGGATAGAACAGTATTTATCAGAACGGAAAAAAAAAACACGTGGCTAAATGACTATTTATTACAAATAAATAATATTGATTAAAGGAAATCAATATTCGTTAAAAAAAAAAATTCTCAGGGTTTTTCACCGAAACTAATTATTTTCAGTAATTTTCATTGAAAAAAAAGAAAATCAATATTCGTTTAAAAAAAATGATTGTCAGTGATTTTCACAGAAACAAATTATTTTCAGTAATTTTCATTGAAAAAAATTCCTTTTAATTGTTTTTATGGAAAAAATGGCAAATATTTCTTTTTGGATGTCGAATAAATATTCATGGTGTTAAAGCTCATTAGCATGGATCGAAATTTCTTCCGCATATTTTCATTTCCTCATTTTTCTTACTGTGCAATATGTATTTTTCTACGCAAGACTGTATCAGTCGTGTGTTAAATTCCGACTTCCTCATCCTGATACTTTAATCGAAAAAGAATATTAAAACCCGTCCTGTTTTTTTGAGCCCCAAGTTTATGCAGATTCCCGTTAAGTGCAAAACTGTATACGGAATGTTACCTCGATAAATTGCGTTCGCGTTTGGGTTTTTCATCTTTACCCTTCGATTCTCTCCATTACCGCGAGCAAACACGATTTCGTTAGCGCGAGGCGCCTATAGAGGCAACAAAATGCTATCTCTCCGAGTGTCTCGTTCGCTCGTCTTCGATAATTTATGGTCGCCCGGTTGATTTTCAATTTTCCGTATAATTTGCTGGTTCTCGGGGCGCCTCGATCGTGCCGCGTTTGAACGGAAGGAAGTTACGCGTTTGCACGATTATATATCCTTGGTGAGCCCTTTCGCGAGGGCAAACAAAAGAGAAGGCAAGAAGGGAGGGGGGTAGAAGGAAAACGGTCCATAGTCGACGCCGGAAATTATTCACCCGGATTTCACGTGTGAACATTTTATCCACCATGCATCAAACGCTACGAGTTGGCGTACACAAATGTTAACCAAAAATAAATTTAGAAAATGCGACACCTTTGTTCATCTTCCGACTCAAGGGGGACGGAAACGGCATTCGAGTAATGGCCTGGGCGACGCAAATATAACTACCCTCGTATGTGTGTATAAACGTGTGGAGAGCAAGATTCAACTGTTTGTAAGATCCTTACGTGGTTGCGGCGAGACGGAGTGGTCCGAGGCTGGTGGCGGAGGTGGCAATGTCCCTTCCGGTTTGGCCACCAACAGCACTACCCGATCCTGGGTCGCTTTTAGCGTCGCCACCGCCTCCTCGTGTGTCACGTTCTCCAAGTTTTTATCACCCTGTTCCAGGAGGCACAAACAAAAGGGAGAGTAAGCAGACGGAAAAAAGGGCCTTAGTGCGCATATACGCGGCTTTTATCTCGCTGCATGCAAATAAGAATCAATTAAATGTGATATAGTTCTTTTTGTTTATTATTGTTGCTATAATTATATATCTGTGTGGATTATTATCAATACAAATAATGATAATGGAATTATCATATATAAAAACATGTATAATAATAATAATGTAACTGTGAACATTATGATTATTATTATGTACATAATAATGATGAGAATATATTCTTTTCATTTATTGAGGTCTCAATTAGTTCCTGAGTTCCAACGTATATCCTCGCGGGTTTTTACGTATAAACCTTCTCAATGAAACCCTTTTCTAACCCTCCCTACTCGTACTTCGCTAATCTAATCTAACTTCCATTGCGTCCACGGCGGTCTTAAGGGGTTACCCCCACTTGCGATTTTGAAAAAAATCGATTTTTTTTATTGCATTTTTTTGAAGTATAAGTATCTGAGAATATGTCCTGAAAATTTCAAGTCGATCCGAACAAAATTGACTGAGATATGAGCGTTGAAAGAGAAGAATCCGCGTTGAAAGAGAAACTTTAAACGCGTTTTTCTCAAAATGGCATTTCTGAAGTCGGTGACCAAGATTACTCGAACACTAATGAACCGATCTTCTTGAAATTTTGCAGGCTTATTTAATACATAAAAATGTAGTCTTTAATCGTTCGATTTTTTTCGTTAAAATCGAACCATTAGCTTTGACTGTCCGCCATTTTGTGAAAAATGGATATTTTTTAAAATCCTTCGATTAAAGACTAGTTTATACTTATATTTGACTAAATCCATCCGCATTTTTTTTTCCGATGATCCACTTCGCCGCAATGTTGGTCACCGCAAACCGTGTATATAAAAACATTATTTCATTGACGGCCATTTGCCACTAAACAATGTAATATTTTTCAATAAAAAAATTACTGAACGTTCTTCAAGATGTGTTCTTTAAGATGGTATATTGATCGAATAAAAAAGTTTTGTAGTTTTCTTTAAAAAAATTCATGAAAGAGGCCTTTTTTTGCGCTACAAGTGGGGGTAACGCCTTAAGAATGTATTGCCCGTACGTTCCCTACCAAAAATGAGTTCCGGTGAGAATTTTGAGTACTTTGCGATGACATTAAAATCTGAAAAAGAATCAACCGTATTGAAGATGCTAAGAACATTGGTTTTAAATAATAAGAATGCCGAAATTTTATAAATAAATTGTTTAAAAAAAAATTTGTTCACAAACTCTCCGGTAAACTCGATTTTTTTGTGACATTAAATGAATTATGATATTTTTCTGAATACATGTGATTTTTTAAGGCATTTTCTCTCTATTTAGAAAATCCCGTTTTTGAAATTTTTCAGAGGCTGCACCTATGACACGGTTCGTTTAATACCCCGGACACTTCTTGGATTTAATATGGAACGTTGCTCCGAAAACGTATTGAAAACTTGTGACTGTTCATCAATTTTTTTTAATTAAAAAAATTAATATGAAAATCGAAAGAAAATTCTTAAAAAAATCATTTATATTCAGAAAAATCTACGAATTTATTTTATAATATAAAAAAAGTAGTTCGACGGACATTTGTTGAACAATTTTTTGTTTTGACTTGTTGAATTTGTTCAAAATTCAAAACCATTTTTTGTTTTGAATTTGTTTTAACAATTTACTTTTAACTTTTTTGAATTATTATTACCGGAAATTGATGTTCTTGGTATCTTTAATGTGGTTGATTTTGAATTTTTCAAAATCTCATCGCGAAGTATTTAAAATTCTCGTCGAAACTTACTCTTGGTAGGGAATGTACGGGCAATACATAGTTAAGCTACAAAATACCGCATTTGCCGAGAGTACGGGGAGACTGTGGAAAACCCGTAAAGCTATAGACTGCTCTATATTTTTCTGATTCTCTAGTACACAGCATTTAACTCAAGTATCTATACCATCGGCTCAAGTAGATCAAGGAGGGGGGGGGGGGGGTGTGGCGGCCCCAAAAATAAATTATAATTTTTTAGTTAGGTACATTGTTGGTGAGCATAAAAAATATGCCTACAAAATTGAGTTAGCAATACTGCCAAGGGGGCGCGAAGATTCAGGGAGAAAATTTGGGGGCGTGACTAGTAAATGGTTGGGAATCCCTAATCTACGGGAAGGTATCACAAGTATTGGCCTTCCGCGGCCTGGTTGATGCGCCAGCCGGTGCACGGCTAAGCGAACACCGCTCCGAGTATTGGCCGTGCACAATGCTGCTCAACTCGAAGCACCGCCAGAGTCGAACCCCGACTGCCCATCCACCAGTGTCGGTTTAATGGGAATATAATATATAATGTATATTTGAAGGAAAAGAATATATAAGACACATATGATAATAATATTCATATGTCTGTATATATTATTTATTATTACTGTTATTAAAAAGCAGCACTGGACATAGTAATCATGTATGATAGGTCTATTATAGAGAGCCTATTATAATATAATAGGCGTTATAAATATCTTATTAATAAAATATTTCCATTATCATTGTTGCCATTGTTATTATGTTGATAATGTATTAAAATGATTTCATTTATGATTTATCACTATATATGAACATTTGTTATTTTTGTTATAATTATATATCTGTATGTTATTATTAGTATTATAGAGCTGAAGGGTTGTAATAATGATAAAACCCCTCCATACCTCGCGTTATAATTTTCATATCAACAATATTATTCTTTCATTATTATTACGTTTATAATTTATTACAATTGTCATCTATTATTTATCACTGTGTATGGATTTTTGTTATTTTTGTTATAATTTCATATTTGTATATTATTATTGTTATCATTATTATAGAACAGCAGGGGTGCAATAATAATATTACCGGTCAATAATTGGTGTTATAATTATTATCTCAAGAATAGATTTCTATTATTATTATTATGTCAAAAACTGATTATTATTTCATTCGTTATATGTTATATGTGCACATTAATTATTTTTGTTATAATAATATATCTATATATTTTATTATTATGTATATATGACATCGGAACCCCTCAATGAGTAATTTAATTATCGCGTTGATTAAAGAATGGGAATTCGATAGCGTGTACAGCAAGGGCGGTTCTTCTCGTTTTCCGTTTTCACTTTAAATTTGCCATTTCGCGTATATGCACGGAAGCGCGGTCGGACATGCAAGTGATACGAGTATCGTGCAGCAAGGGAGAAGAGAACGGGAAGGGGCGCGGAAGGAAAGGGGAGGAAAAAGAGGGCAAAGGAGAGAGAGGACGAAAGGGAGGAAAAGAGAAAAATCGTGAGATTAGGGAAAGGAATGAGAGTAAGATCCGGTCCAAGGGCTAGACACGGGTCAGTTTGGTCCGTGCGAGCTTTCGTGCTTTTCGCGTAACGAGATCCCGTATGAGACTGGCCATCAACGTTGCGCGGCGGGATCGTTGCGGTAAATGGTCGACGTGACCATTTTCACCAGATCCCGCGGGCTTACCGACAGATTTTTTTTTCAGGGCATCTCCACCATCGTGTCCTTCTCTCTACATCTCGATCTCTTCTTTCTCTTTCGAAACGGTCGAGGGGGAGAGAGAAAGAGAGAGAGAGGAAATGATCGATTCGTCTTTCTTTAAAAAAATACTCCAAAAAGCACCTCCATCGGGCTCAGCCGGACGTTTATCGTTTATTCATCTACTTATTTATTTTTATAAATCATTTTTTTTTACTTTTTTCTTTTGGAAAGTGCTCCCATCTTTTGTATATCTTGAATGGACAAAATTCTGAAAATGTTGCTTTGGAATTTTTTCGTGGGTACGTGCGTAAATTTCACTATGAAAAAAGAGAAGTCTGGGCGAATTAAGCAGGATTGTTATCGTTAGCGTATTTATCATTCATCATTAAAAATAGTACCTTTAATCATCCTTGTGACTACTTATAAAATAATTGTAATCTTTATTATTATTAACATTAATTTCATCACACAAGTCGAATCATAATAAATATTGCAATTACTTTATAAATAGTCATGGGGTTATTCTTAACTATTATTATTATTATTATACGATTTTATTGCTCCGGGCAACTCCTTTCCACATAATTATAATAATAATAACAATCATTATTATTATACTCGTTCTGAAAGTCCAATAATAATAATAATCAAGAATACCATAAGAATGTAAATAGTCATAAGGGTCATTCGTTACTGAGGACAGGTCACCTTTCATGACGATGAAAAATTCGATTTTTTTAAACATAATTTGCCTTCTCAAAGTGTTTAGAACACGTGAGTTTGTCTGTTCAGGTTGTTAAAGACAACCATTAAATGCGATTTTTTATAACGTTAAACTTTAAATGCGTTTTTCCGGAAACAGCAATTTTCTGTGCGCGGGGCGCTCTACAGCTCCAACCGATGAACCGATTCACATGAATATCTGCGCAATTAAAAGGAAATTCAATTTGCGAGGCCATCAGGAAGCGTTTTTTTTGTCAAAAATTGAATAAAAAATATTTTTGTCGTTCGTTGAAACAAAAAACACCGGGAAAAAATTTTGGGTTTTTTTTTCAAACGGCTATTTTGTTATCCATGCAAAAAAAAACAAATCGATAAGGCCGCCCAAATTTAGTCTAGTTTGATAATTATCTGATCCGTTATTGTTTCAAATGAACTGGCAAGGCTGTGGAACGCCCCGCGCAGATCCAAACACGCCGTGGATGGCTTTCTTTGACGGCAGCTGGAGCCGCCATATTGGATTCTTTTTTTAAATAAATAAAATCGGCATTTACTCTCTATTGATAGACGAAAATAATACTTTACAACCGATTCCCAAAAGTATTTATTTTATATGAAAACAAATTCTGGAAGTTCATGCATTTGTCATGCCTCTCGACGGTAACCTCCCCCGTTAATATTATTATCCGATTTTGTTGCTCTTGCCAACATACTCACACATGATAGAAATAATATTTATTATTACCGTTATATTTATTTTTATTATTATTATTGTTATAATTGTACCCGTCCTCCAAGTCAACTAACAATAACAATAATAATGATAGTAATAATAATAGAGAAAACACAATTATAATATAAATAGTCGCAAGAGTGATTGTCTATGATTATTAATTCTCGACACGATATAAATAAAAAGAAACTATTTTTATGTTACTGTCTTTTACATATGAGGGGTCTTTTCATTTTTTACGCTAAAAAAGGCTATTTATATGAATTTTTGTTATATGTTTATATTATAGATATTGATATAAAGGTTGTTACACTTAGAAAATACACTTCCGAAATGCGTTTAAAAAAAAATTAGTTTTGAAGTCACTATTTATAGACAAAAATGGTAGTTAAGAAAATTGCAGGTCTGCGCTGTTGATGAAACCTCGGAGATGGATCAAACAAATGGAAACAAAAAAATTAAACGGTTTTAAATTCAGTATGTTAATGGCTATAGCGCATATCATACAATTTTTGATATATGCAAGAATAACAAAATGGCGAACATTTTTCGAAATAACAAAAAAACGTGTTTTTTCACCGTTTTTGGCGGGAAAAGTAAATATCAAAATTCAAAAAAATCCTTGATATGAGCTATAGCTATAGTTGTAAAGAATATGTGGTTAAAATTTCATAAGCATCGGTTCGGTAGTTTCGAAGATTTTATCAACAAGCCGTCGAAAAACGTTGTTTCGAGAAAAACGCATTTAAAGTTTGTTTGGGTTACATAAATACATAGCAAGTTTAAAAAAATGTATTTATTAAGTTCAACAACTTTTATATCAATATCTATAAACCTATAAAAAAAATCATGAAAATAGCCCTTTTTAGCGTCTAAAGTGAGAAGACCCCTTAAACTATATGAAATATTAATATGAAATGTCGTGCACGGTATAAATGATAGATATGAATATTAAATATTACATTCACGAATTTGTAAACACTCGACGATAAATTATTATTATTATTATTATGGGGACACGTGAAAATAATAGCGGCCTGTCGTCTCGAAAGGGGATTTAATCTTCGGTCTGTCCCGATCCGTCCAATGTACTTCCCAAATCCACGTTTGACCATTCGTCGTCGCTGGTCGCCCGAGCGACCCTCTTTTTCCCATCTGTTTTTCTCTAGCACCTATCACGCTACCATGGGCTCGTGAAAAAAAAAAAGAAAAAAAAAACGACGACTCGTGACGAATGAGGCCGATTTTCGTTATTCCTCGAGATCGAAAAGCTTTCGCACGTTCGTACGGGAAAAACGAGGGTAAAAGAATGACGGGGTGAGACGCGAAATAAAGTGTCACAATCCTTCCTGCCAACGAGAGACGTTCCAACATTTTTTTTCTTCTTTTTACTCTCCCGGACAGACGTGGAATACGGAAAAGGAAAAGAAAAAGTCTTGATCCTCGGTGAGATTTGAAGAGAAAAAAAAATTGAATACCATTGCGCGCTCGATCGAATTATTTCGCGCAGTAATATCCAGACGCGAATTTCATCGCTCTCTTTTTGTATGGGAATAAAGGAGGAGAATAAAAAAGTACATTTTCTTCGTGAAGTAATGCGAAATGAGGAAGGAAAAGCTGAAAACGAGAGATCTCTCGCCGGCTGGTAATGTCAGAGACTGAACGAGCGTACCGAGAGGCAACCGGGGGCAAAAATGGATTTTTGTACTTTCGACGATAACTCGAAAGAGACTTCGTCTCGTATTATCGATGTAACGACCATGCCGGGTATTCTTGAATATACCTGTACGAAGGAAATACCCTACGTACATGTATAGCGCACACAAGGAAATCGAGAGAAATGACACGAAAAAGTGTATCCTTCACGAAAGCTGGTTGATAAATTTCCAAGGGAATCTTGCGGTGGATCGCCTTTTATGCCTCATAGCATTGTAATGACCACAACAAAATTATTTTCTACCTCGCTTTCCACCGATAATAAATTAAGGAGTCTTCTCACTTTACAATTGTCAAAAAATCGATTTTTTAAATTACATTTTTCGAAAGTATACATGTCAAAAAGTAACATACTAAAATTTTTTGAAGATCGGAGGAGTTTAATTGTATTTTTGTGTGACCTTTACTTTACTACCTGAGCCCGTTCATCTGCTCGTTCAAAACTTTAAACGCGTTTTCTCGGAACAACGTTTTTCGACGGCTTGTTGATGAAATTTTCGAAACTACCGAACCGATCCTTATGAAATTTTAACCACATATTCTTTCAATTAAAGCTATAGTACATAGCAGGGATTTTTTTAAATTTTGATATCTACTTTTTTGCCAAAAACGGTGACAATAAAGACGTTTTTCTTTTTCAAAAAATGTCCGCCATTTTGTTATTTTTGCATATATAAAAAATCGTATGTGCTATAGCCATTGACATACTGAACGAAAACCGTTTGATTTATTCGTTTCAGATGATCCATCTCCGTGATTTCATCAGCAGCGCAGACCTACAATTTTTAGGACATTTTTTTAACTACCATTTTAGTCTATAAATAGTGACTTGAATAGACGTTTTTTTTTACATGTATTTCGAAAGTGTATTTATGATATTATTATATATAACTTATAATATTATAATAAAGGTTACAATTTTTGGATCAATATCTACAATATAAATCTTTAAAAAAATGCATGAATATAGCCTTTTTAGCATCTAAAGTGAGAAGACGCCTCAATTATTGCCTAAAGAACTTTATTATGCTTGCTTATATTTATACTCTTATTTACTATAGGCAATATGAGAAAACGTAAAAATGGTTTGGAGATTCGCGTTGATAAAAACGATGAAAAAAATGTCTTGGCTACAAAAATCTTTTGTTAGTTGGTTATTTATATTATCCAGTCCAAATCTGCAAAATTAAGTTTGAGAAAAGTCACGTCCGGAAGGAAAATCTACATGCCTCTGATCAATACTAATCCTATGTTCTACGATCTTTTTTACTTTTCGAGAAAAAAATACATTTTTCCTCGTTTTCCTGTAGCATAAATTTTAATTTTTTTTTCTCCTTTGTGTATGTACTTTCTTCTTAGAAGTTTTTGAATGGAATTCGGAGCTATTTAGTCTAATATAAGTATTTTTTTTGTCATCTGAACTTTAGTGACTGATCCTCTTAAATCTATTTTTGTTAGATGTTGATCAAAATCTAAGGCAACAACGTTCGTGTCTAGCGGTTATTTATTTATTGCTTAACAGTGCACTTCGTAATGATAACAAACGGTTAAAAAATCGAGATGAAAGTACATACACAAAAGAAAATAATAAAAAAATGCTTTTTTCTCGAAAAGTAAAAAAAATCATGGATGGGGGTGATTCGGATAGGTCTTAATACGAGGCATCTAGATTTTCCTTTTGGACGGCACTTTTCGTGCTACCCTGCATATAAAAGTTGCCTCAAAATTACCTGACATTTTTTATTGCGCGCCATTTTTTTGTGGCAAACATAGTACTTTACCTTATAACTTTAACATAGTACTTTGTACTTTATATTAAAATAAAAATATTCGTACTTTTCAGAAAAATATTATGTTTTATTAATAAATTAAAATGTCAGGTTATATTGACGCTCTATACATACACTACCGTTTAAAAGTTTTCGATCACTTTGGACAATTGCAACATTATATTAGAAAAATTAAATTAATTTTATTCCTTATTTTACCCAGGTACTCTATAACTATAGAAAACGAATAATATTATTTTAATATAATTTTGTAATTGTCCAGAGCGATCGAAAATTTGGCCAATTTTTCGTTATGATAAAACTTAGGTACGATAATTCTTGAACCATTTTTCCAGTTGCTCATTTAGAGATCTACAACCTCAATGTACGAAAAAAAGTTTATCGAATAATAAAAATAAGAAAACAAAAATATAAAAGTCAACTATCGTTGCATTACAGCGCTGCGAATTTCGATACCACACGTATATAAATATATGTATACATTAACAGACATATATCGTTTAGAATGACCAATGGATAATTCAGGCACGGATGCGCGTGTGTTTGATCTTACCAGAGCGTTTCGCACGGCCACCAATTTGTCACCGACGACAAGACGACCGTCAACCTGGGCTGCCCCGCCGTCCATAATCTTCGTGACGTATATACCATTGTCGCCGGGTATGTGCTGATTACCGATTCCACCCGCGATACTGAAACCCAGTCCCTTGTTGCCCTTTATCAGCTCGATCTCGATCAATTGCGTGTGACGTCGTCTTCGCACGTACTGCAAAAATTAACGGCATACGTTCGCATTACTTCCGACTCGATTGTGTCTCAAAGCTCACCAATTCGGTCATTTCATACGATGCACAATCGGACATTTTTTTTCCGTTCAGTATAGACTCGGCTCGTGGATTCAGGATCGAAAGAGTTCATCGTTTGGGGTTGTTGCGGGAAATAAGGATTTTGTACGCGGGGGGCGAAGGAAATGGGAGCAGATATTTTCCTAAGGATATTACACTTTGTCGATTTTTCTCTAGTTTCTATCGGTTTGTTAGAGAATATTTGACTTTGATAAGGTGCAAGCAAATAAGTTGCACTTTGTCGATTTTTGTCCAGTTTGGTTGTTGGTATTTGGAACTATATGAGCAGATTTACCCTAGGGACATTTCACTTTGCCGATGTTTCTCTAGCTACTTTCGATGTTTAAAGTTTACTTGAGTTTCTTAAGGGGAGGTTAAGGGATTCAGCGTGAAAAAGAAATACTTTTTTGCGAATTTTCTTCATCTATATGGATAGAGTAAATTTATTGAAACCTTCTGTACATTGTTAAGTGTCATTTCAAAAACATTCCGTGAAATTTGTACGCGAAAATGTCCCCAAACAAGCCGGTGCCGCGTTTTTCTCGAAACCACTTTTTCAAAGTCCGCGTTCGCTGCCATTTGAAAACTACATGACCGATTTATTTCAAACTTGGTACACACTTTCTACATATAAATACCTCCCCCCAACGGTTAGTTTAAGATTTTTTTTTTTACATTGAGGGGATTTTCCACCCCCAAAATGGTGGAATTTTGGGTGAAAAATAGCACTTTTCACTTCACATGACCACCAAAAATTTGGAAATGAAAAAAAAAAAAAATTATCAAAGACCGTTGGGAGTAAGATTTGATACGTTGACTAAATTTTAATGGTACTTGATTTCAGATAATTTTTAACTGAGATACAGTAAACACCGCAAATTGTGTTTTTCCAAAGGCGTTATTGGAAAAGCTTTGTCACCGGCTTGTTTGTGGATATTTTCGCGTACAAATTTCACGGAATGTTCTTGAAATGACACTTAAGAATGTTCAAAAGCTTTCAATAAATTTACTCTATCCATATAGATGAAAAAAATTCGCAAAACGTGTTTTTTCCGCGTTAAAACCCCTACCCTCCCCTTAAGGTACAAGCAGATTTTTCTAGGGACACTTTTACTTTTTAAATGTTCTTCTAGCTCGTTAGGGTGGGCTTGTTTGATTTCCTTACGGTACAGCTGGACTTTTTCTGTCTGTTTGATCCGGTTTTACTTGCGTTTATCTAGATACAAGGATTCTTGTTCTTAGGGACATTTCACTTTGTCGATTGATGTCTAATTTAATTGGGTTTTTTGCTCTCCCATCCTTGCTGCCTCTCCCTTTAGTGATCGTTTTTCTGCCCGAGGTAAATTGAATTCTCGTCGCCAATGAACTAACGATTAAATGTATTCTTCTTCTCGATATTAGAGTGAAAGCTAACACGATCAATTCGTAAGAATATCAGACAGACAAAATCACGAAGTTGCGAATACGAGCTTCGAACTTTCTCGCGACCAATGAGAACTGGTTCAATTTTCACGTACCCGTGGCTCCAGGTTTTTTATCCACGCAATTGGACATCGGTTACAGCCCTTCTGAAATATTCCATTATCTCTACACTGTGTTCGCTTATAAGAACGAGTTGAGGCGCAAAAAGCAATATAGAGACCGAGGGAGAGAGGGAGAGAGAGAGAGAGAGAGAGAGAGAGAGAATTATACATAACGGGCTATTTGTTTTCCAGAACGAAGAAAATGGTCTCTCTATCTCGCAATGTCGATTTTCATCGCGATTCTCCCTCCCTCTCTCTTTTCCTCTCGGTATCGCGGATTCGCCGCAAATGTCTCGCTAACCTCTATACATTGAAACTTTTCGATCGTCCCTTTCGGAATTACCAATCGAACTTTATGTATAAATCGGAAGGTCCCTGCAAATAGTGTCGCGTACGTAGAATTCTTAGGAAATTCAATGAAAAAAAAATTGCGAAACTTCTTTCAGGTGAAAATGCATTGTTCGGCACGTAGAGACGGAGAGCACGTCGATATTCAATATAATATCGGTAACGTCTTTCCCCCCCTCCTGCTCGCCAAGGGACATCGGAAGAATACAGTATACCGAGAAAAATGAAAATAATGGAATGGACGCACCTTCAGAACGTTTCAAAGATACTCGCTACGATATATATAAATGTATATAAATATATAGACACAATTGCAGCAGGGACGATAATTGGGCTTCGAACATGTCAGGAGACGAGACAAGGCGCGAAAAGAAATGTCAGTTTTCTCTATTTCCGTGTGCGACGCGAATTTTCCCGGGCACGATGGAAACTCCGCGAAGAATTGCACGGCGCGGTGAATCTGTGGGAGTACAAGTGCAGATCGACGGGGTCGAATACGGCTGTTGTGTTGTCGGCATTTCTTGCCAACTCGACAAGTTCATGCGTTTTTGGCAAAAAAATTAAATATAATATCGCAACAAAGTCGTGTTTGTGGAGGAAATATTTTTTTTCAAGAGCAATCGTTGTGTCGTTCACTGAGCATCCGAAGGTCGAGACAGGAATTTTTTTCTTTTTTTTTTCAGGCTCAACATCCCTTAGGGTGGCTGAAAATAAGCGATTTAAAAAAAAATTCTTCCTAAACTATTTATTTTACATGATTGAAATTTGATGTATGTATTATTACTTCTTTTAATTTTTCGATTTTTTTTCGGTTGTTCGACGGCGTACAACCTACCGTCTGGTGCATTGATGTGAAACATCACAGCCAAGGAGATTCAGATTTCCAAGACCCACACGCTCTACGCGAACCTGAAGTTCCTTGAAAATTATCAAAAAAAAAACTACTTTTCATGAAAAAATACTATGGTAAGAATTCCACAAAAAATGTAACCTTTTTTCAAACACCGACTATTTTTCGAATATTGACTTTACTTTCGATTTTTTAAATACACATGGAGCGTGTGGGTCTCGGGAATATAAAACTTCTAGGCTCTGATGTTTCGGGTCAATGCAACAGACGCTAGTCTGTACGCCGTGAAACAACTCTGGCGGCAAGTATCTCTGAAGCAAGTATCGTGCAGCCGCCGTTTTTAAATGTTAAAAAGATCATTTTTTCTGGAATATTAGATGTAATAATATGTAGATAAACCTCGAGTTATGTAAAATAAATAGTTTCGACACGAAAAAAATCTGGAACATTCGCTTAGACTTTCCGATAATTCCGGACTTGAAGATTTTGCTTTGCGATTTTGGTTGTGATACGTAAGCCAAACTAGTCCAATGACAAAGTCGACGCGGACACAGTGCCGAGCTCAGCTGGTGTACTGATATATGGAAATATAAATATATATGGTTATAAATGTATGAATGCTGGATAACGTACGAGCTTGACGGTGTTTCCGGCTCTCTTGAGGGCATCGACGGCACTCGCGTGCGGCACATCGACCACTGTCACGTCATTGACCTGAAGTATCGTGTCGTTGACCCGCAAGCGACCGTCCGCGGATGCCGCACCACCGGGTATGAGTTTCGTGATGTAGATCGCCGTGTCGTTCCCGAAGTGCGGATTGTCGGTACCACCGGCGATACTGAAGCCGAGACCGGCACCGCCTCTCTCGAGAACGATCTCCTCGTATTCCCAGTCATCGTCGCCGTTTGCCTGGAAATAAAACAAGAACAAAAGGGAACACGATTAGTCAACCGAAACGAACTACGAACCTCGCGATTCGCCGTGAAGGACAACCATATGGGAGACTTCACTTTCTTGATCTGGCACAATTCGATCAAGCTCCATAATGAACTTTACAATTGGACAAATAGATATAGAATTGTATTATTCGTTTTTAATCACGATATAATCAATGGCGTCGAAGTTTGCATCGCAGTAGCCGAAATCCATTGTTTTTTCCTTTCTATTCTCTCATTTTTTTATAATTACACTTTTTTATAGATTGAGATGGGGATGAGAGGTTAGAAGAGATTAGAAGCCTCGTCTTAATCGTATTTAAAATACATTTAGGCATAATAAAGTCGCCACTTCTCAGTCGCCACCGCAGCTCCCTTGTGGGCGCGCACTGAGAACGTAGCAAGCGCGTTTTCAGATCATCTGGCTGTTCATGTTAGCATATCTGATATATAAACGTCACCCGTATTAGTTTGCGACGCTTAGACTCGTAGCGATGCCAGTCTTCGAAAAAAAAAGGCGCGATCGGTTCATCATATCGCGCGTCAAATACAGGTCGGACCACAGTATTTAGCGCTCTCTGCAGCTTCGCGTGAAATTCTTCATTGACATCGGTCAGTAGAAGGCAGCAGTAGAGGTTATGGAAAGATCAGAGCTGCGACGAGACTTTTACGGACACCAAGAGGCATATTTCCTCTGCATATTTTGAGTTGGTGGGTTGTTGCCCTTATCTTTCCAGTAACCCTCATTACGCGCTCGCGCCATGAAAGTGTAGGCTCTATGCATATGCCAAGACAGTTGACGGAGTTTGACAGCGAAATGTCAGGTCCGACACGGATCGTTATAAATACACTGGCATCCAGTTGCGATAGATAACGGACTGATCCAGTGTACATAGTGACACCTCGTCGAGCTGCTGTAAATTCCGGCAAGGAGGTCGCTGCGGGCCGCGGTACCTCTAAGTCATAGTTTACATAAATTAAATTGTGCGTAGATAAAAACGATATGGGATATTGACCAAAATCCTGAATTCTACACGGAGAAAACGGGAGCCTCGAAGTTTGGAATTAATACTATGCTTGTAACAAAAATATCATTAAATATAAAAAAGTATAGAATGGAAGATAAAAATTGTAATTATGGTATAGTAATAATGAAGAAATTTAAATTTCAACCTACGATATGGCACGTAAACTGATACAAATAATACACTCTATTCGGCATATTGTGATTTTTTGTAGTATTCAAAATATATTTTGCCCACGTGAATGGAACAATTAGTTTCCAGTATTCTACAAAAGTACGGTATAAAGAGTCACATTTTACTAATAACTTCGTAATATTTTTCGCTATACGCCGAACATTTATGCTATGCGTATAGTGAGATCCATATGAAAATATAACTCGCGCCTATGCGGGAATAGTTTCAAATGCAATATGCACGTATCATTTTTACTATACGGTGTGAGAATCATTTTTACACTTCTATAACAAGTCTTAGAATTCCGAACTGGCAGTAAACTACTATACTTTTCTAACACTGAATATTAGAATTCTGGCAACCAGTGTTAGAATTTGAGGCCGTATTTTTCTCCTTGTAGAGGCAGGATACGCTAGACAGTGCTGAATACGTGTGCTACTGGAGATGGTGTGATGCTTGTTTCAGGCGATTTTACTGCTAGATCACAATTCAGATCTCCCAGAATAAGCCCTTGTAAATGTTGTTTATTTCGTAGTCTGTAGCTAGTGTTGCCTAAAAGTACCGTGCATGTTCATACATTGTGGGTATTTAATCAATAAGCTTTTTATACAATAACTTTAACCGCACGAACTGAGCCTATAGTTAAATTCGAATGATATAATAACAATAATAGTAATGTTAATACATAACAACAATAAAATAAACATAAAACTAAGATTGATTTACGATTGCTATCGGACTGGCTAGATCATGCTCTTTGTCGAACAATCTACGGAATAGAGCTCGCTTTGTGGTTTGACTCGAGCATGCCCGCAAGTATCGATCAAGCGAATTTAAAATAATAATTAGTCCAGCACACGGGAATCACAGTCGCCACTGTTTAATCGTTGTCGGAGTCGTACTAGTGGCGCACGTTTGGGTCGCACAAAACGCTGTAGCAAAAGTAGTATGGCTGCTCATATTTGCACATTGTCTGCATGAACGACACAAGTAGTAGCTTGCGAAGATCAGCAGTGCTCAACTACCCAAGGGTATAATAAATACGGTGTGATATGCTCATCATGACGAATTCCGCAAATAAACTGCACGTCTACATTTAACGCTCGTTGCAACAATTGGTTCCGGCTATCGGTAATATCAGTTAGGAGCAGACAACAGTAACCGAGGTGTGGAAAGGCGAGCGACTCCACTATCATTTTTGGGACGGCCATCGGTAGTCTCGCTTGACATATTTTAAGCTGATAGAAGGCCGCTCTCTTCTTCCCCCCAACT
>OY723385.1:77468278-77536417 GCA_963210295.1 Ophion ellenae | reverse complement strand
AATACAACTACAAATACATGTGAGTGTCGATGTGCTACAAACGATGCCGCATATGCGAAACGCCGGGCTGAGAGACAGTTCAGGATTTCACTACCTTTGGTGAATTTCTCTAGCGGGAATAATGTTATCGAATGCACTGAACTTCGCCTCTCTCACCCTCGCCCGTCCTTCTCGCCTATCACGAGGCGTTGCTCTTTCTGTACACGCGTTCTCGCGAGCAAATACGATATTCGCGAAACGGCGAGCACGCGGAAGTCACTCTTGCGGATATATACATCTACGGCTTAAATCGCATCAAACCGAGAATATATCCGGAAAACTTGTACAGTTATAAGCTTGGCAACGAAAAACACAGAGGATTTGTCGACAAAGAGCGAAGGCAAGAACAAAAATAAATGTAGGAAGTTTAAAGCAAAGGGCGATTTGCAAGAAGAAAAAAGAAACGTCGACGGTATCCGGATGCGTATGGTATTTTCGCGGGGCGTGAATCGCTTGAATTTTTGGCTTTCGGTTTCATGGTAGGGGGATCAATTTTTTGGATTTAATTGTGGTTCGAATATTGGACTATAATTGAAGATCGCTGGAAAGTCGTTGAGAAACAAAAAATAAAAGGAAAACGTAATAATCTCATCGTCCAAGTACTGGATCTCATGGTACTGGACCACAATTGAAGCAAATCATTGGACTCATTGGAGACAAACTAAGAATCTCATCGTCCAAGTACTGGGCTATGATCGAAGCAAATCAATGCCAAGTCATTGGCAAACAAAACAATTAATTGGTATGTGTGGATTCGTCTTATCCATAAAGCATTTTGGAGATGGGAGAAACCAGCACGCTGAGCAGGAGGACCGAAAGATCATGGGGTTGAGCTTTAAGTTGTTGGAATGGATCGAAAATATTTTTTCCATATTGTACAATTTTTGCCCATTTAGGCGACAAACATCACAGAAATATTTTTGAAGGTCCTCATCAGGGTTCCATAACCTAAACTTGGAAAAAAAGAGTTTAGATAGTAATAAAAACAAAAAATGGAAAAACAAAGAAGAATTTTCGTCGCATTCCTACGATGTAAACTTCACCACCATGCAAAGACGTTAAAGTTTGAATTGTTTGTATGAAACGATTTCCCCTAGCCAATATCTGCTAAAAGAAAGTCATGCCGAAAAAATCTTTCTCGTCGCACTACAACTATGCAAAGTTCAATTTCACAGAATAACACATTTATGCGTAGCAAAGGGTTAAAGCGGTTCGTTTTACGCAAACGTAGATTAGATGATCCGCTTATGCACGTAGAGCGTATACTCGGCAGGATTATTCAGTATATAGAGCATTGTGATATATTATATACTGTATCACATCATACATATACATACTCAACATATATATAAGGCAAGTTTGCGAGGTCTGGAGTACGAACGTTCCATCCAACTTCCCAACATTACATATACATGCGAAGGCATGCCTGCCGTTACGAATTTATTAATCTCATATCTCCGTCTGTGGCGCCTTCTCCGACGGGTCCACGTTATATTAGGCGGGGCCCTGCGCGACACGATGATGAAAATTTAAAGCCTCGTAAATGCGTAATTAAATTCAGACGCCTTGGAAGATTGTCCCTGGTCTATCTGCCCTCGCGCGATGAGTACGTGTATATGTGTGTGAGGTGAAGTACGTATATTGAAGGCGCACACCCTTTTCCGTTTTGATAGCCAGTTGTGGCGGGAAAGCAGACAGCCTAGTCTAATCATCGAGAATATGTGTGTGTGTGTAGTAGTAGTAGATATTTGGACATTTGCATAGAATTTTGTGTAACGAAGTTCGCGAGAGTGCAGCAGGAGAGTTAAGACTCCTGACGGTACAGTGGGGTTTTCGATTTAAGGGGTTACCCCCACTTGCGGTTTTGAAAAAATCGCATTATGCATTTTTTTGAAGTATAAGTATCTGAGAATATGTCCTGAAAATTTCAAGTCGATCCCAACAAAATTGACTGAGATATGAGCGTTGAAAGAGAAAAATCCGCGTTGAAAGAGAAACTTTAAACGCGTTTTTCGCAAAATGGCATTTCTGAAGTCGGTGACCAAGATTACTCGAACACTAATGAACCGATCTTCTTGAAATTTTTCAGGCTTATTTAATACATAAAAGTGTAGTCTTTAATCGTTCGATTTTTTTTTCGAAAAAAATGGCCGTTTTATAGCCAAAAAACGGCCGTTTTTTTTTCGTTCAAATCGAACCATTAACTTTGACGGTCCGCCATTTTGTGAAAAATGAATATTTTTTTAAATCCTTCGATTAAAGACTAGTTTATACTTATATCTGACTAAATCCATCCGCATTTTTTTTCAGATGATCCACTTCGCCGCAATGTTGGTCACCGCAAACCGTGTATATAAAAACATTATTTCATTGACAGCCATTTGCCACTAAACAATGTAATATTTGTCAACAAAAAAATTACTGAAAGTTCTTCAAGATGTGTTCTTCAAGATGGTATATTGATCGATAAAAAAAGTTTTGTAGTTTTCTTTAAAAAAATTCATGAAAAAGGCCTTTTTTGCGCTACAAGTGGGGGTAACGCATTAACGAATTTAGAGGCTAAATAGTAACCAGCCGACTGCAAATTTAACGTGCGCAGTAGATCTTATGATTAATGCGAGGGCCTTTTGCCAATGCCGTTTAACTTTACTATTGCAATGAAGATGGGCGCGGGTGAAATTGTGCGCAGTTAAAAAAAATCGTTGTTGAAGCCGGTGTCGCTTGAGGTTCTGGAAGAGCATCTCCAGCGCTTGCCAACGACACCTCGAGCGTCCTCCTAGCTTCACACGTTCGCGAGATAGCCAGCCCGCAACGTATGCGTGCCCGCATACACTGCGATCTCTATTATCGGGACCTCAGCAGTAGCCCCCCACTCTGTGCCGCATGTCGATGGGTGTGGCGCGTGGTGGGAGAAGCGTCAGGCCCTGACGCGAGGCTCGATGCATGCTAGACGGTTATAGAGTGTTCTGAGGGCTGCTGCTATCAGCTACGTCAGCTGCGCAGATTTGGCAAGCGTGGATGATGCGCAACCTCCATTTTTGCAAGTTTGATGCGGAGCCGGTCCCGTCGCTGTACCGATGATAGAAGTCGTAGAGTATTTCCATCTGTCTCTTGCTCGCCCATCACAACGAAAGATTGCGTCACCCACGATAAAGACGTCGCTCGATACAATGTTACAGATGTATCTTTTCTTAATCCACTCGGTTCGTTGCGATCGGATAGTATTTGCCGAATTATCGCGTCCTGAAATTCGGTATTATTTCGGTGCATCGTAAATTTTGACCTGGCTACCAAACCGAACTCAGACGTTTTCACATCAAAAATCGTTTGGCTTAAGGAAGTTGAAACGGTCCAGTTGAGTCAAATGACGGTTTATACATTTTTTTCAATGAACCCTAAGAAGATGCGCACGAGGTATAGATTTATTCCAAGACCTTGATTTTTCATAAAATATATAATTGAAGGGCAAAATTATGAGTTTTTATATTTTTATCACGTAACTTAGAGAAACTTTTGTGTTACTACCAACTTGAAAAAGTATAACATTATCGATGATAATTATGAAAAAAAACTGCGTCCTCGCATTTTTATACAACTCAGAATGAAATATTGAGTAATTTATAATCATGCCTATTTATATTTATGTCTCGAGATGATTTACTATTACCATTATTTAATATTAAGTGCTGCCGAAATACGGCGACTTCGCGGACATTGAGGTTGGCAGCAATGTTCTTCATTCGTAATCTTTCATCAAACCTTGATGGTTCAATATTGCATATATATGGTTTACCATGGGCAAGATGGGTTTTTTTCAATGTTTACAAAGGTTTAGTTTTCATTAATGCGTTGTTAGAAATGGTTTATCTTGGTGCTAAATAGCCAAAATAATTCCGTCACCCATAACGTGAACGCCGTGTCGATCTAACCGCACGTAAAATTACATAAATGAAGCTATTTTTGTCTCTGGTGTTTTGTAGTGAAATAAATTTTTTAAAATTCGTAAAGACTCAGTGTAGTCTCGACAATAAAATATATTTGAAGAAAAATTAAATTAATGAAGGAAATTAAATGTATCCTAGTAAAATTAGCTAGACTTTCTCAACGGTGTATGTATTTTATTCTGATGTATTTTGTTTTTATCAATATTATTTTTGTACGTATTATTATGAAACCCCCTAGTTATCAATTGAACATCACAGAAAATTGGAGTACTGGGTCGAATTTGCTGTGACACGGTGCGAAAAATGAAGCACGTACGCTTCGAATAACTATAAATATGTACTCGTATATTTATGCGATTGGTGTCCAGACAGATTGATCCCCCTCCCGGAAGTAACTGCATTCAGCACGAACGACGCAACATCGTTGTCGCATGGTCGAGGAAATTTTGCGGTTTGCGTGACTTTTACCCAGTGTTCGCTTATTCGAGGTACGGTGGAGGGGGGGGGGGGGGGGCGACCACAGGGCTTCAGGGCGGGCGCATAGTTTCGAGTGAAAGGATTTTGTCCGAGTAGTCTAACGTTTAAGGACGTAACTTCATAGAACGAAGTACCCAATTCCCGTCATTGTGTATGTCTCCGAGTATCTGTAAATATTTAGCCGGGGGCGTATATTTAAATATTTAAAGGGCGCAACTTGAATAATTTCGACCGGAAGTCTCGTCGAAGGGGCCCTTTTTGCCAAGCCGTCGATACACGGAGGACAGGCTGGCTACATGTATAGAGTGATATTAGCCGGTTGGGGGCATACCGGGTGACCGTTTCGGTGTCAAATATGGAACGGTGAAATATCTGAGCATCGTTAAAAAAGTTTATTTGATTTTACTAGTGAAATATTTGATACAAGTGGAATGACTTTTTTTCGTTACCTCACAGTCTCATACGAGCGACGGCAGTACTGCGTGAAATTCGTGGTGCCTCCATACGAATATGCTGGTTACTTCGAATTAAAAAATCTCAACAGACCTATTTAATCCATACGACTAAAGATTTTTTTAAGTAGATAATACCACATACGAAAATGATCAGGAGCATATAAACTTTTTACTACCCAACGGTGATAAATGGATTTTTATTTAAATAAATAAATGTATTTTAAATAAATCTCTGCATTAGTAGAATCAAATTTAATAAAAGCATTGTTTCTACCAACATTGTCGTTAACGCAAATTAAAAAAGACCAACTAAACGCATTTCGTTGATTTCAGTAAATGTTTTCTATTAGGGAAGAACGGTCCGAACAAAAGTTGTATGCTTTTTGAGCGAGAATACCACGGTCATGGCATCAACTTTGTCGCTCGAGGTGCCAAGTTCAAATGAAGCCCATCTCCACTTTTTTACAAGCAAGCTCCCATTTTTCATGAAAAGAGCTCGTGACTGCGACTAAGAAATGACCGGATGGTGCATCAGAGTCACCTGCACTCGAGAAATTTCATCGTTTAGTTTTTAAGGGGACACCCTGTGTATGCGGATGCCTCGAGTACCTCGCAAAGTCCGGACGTTCCGGAAATATCAGTGAGACGGGCGTGGTTCGACGACACGCACGTATTGTATACGCCGCGTGTGCGATCCTACATATTTCCGAAGAGCCAATGTGTATACACGCGGCGCGGCCTCCCGTGAGATCCGCCGATTCCACAGACACGCTATCGCGAACCTAGTCGAATTCCAGCTTCGAATATGGATCGGAGAGTTATTGGTGCGAATTTGGACCGTGCTTGGGTTTCGATAGAGTCTTGACGAGCCGATTGGTCACGTGGGGTGGGGGGGTACTTTGTTTGGAACAATGTTGGTTGAAATCCGGTTAATTTTTTTAACGGGTTGCACGTCCGTTGGGTAGCCACTTCTCCGATGGAACACCGAGGACCTGAATTTGGCTCGTCGAGGAAAATTGTTCGGGAGCTTTGCTTTTTGTGATCGTGTACAGGGTGTTTCGGATAAAGTGTTACAGGCTTTCATTTCACGATGTTGAAGTTTGCATCGTTGGAACGCAACGAAACTTCTTTTTTATATCTTATTTTCTATATTTTTATTATTATACAAGATCTTTTTTCATAAACTTATGTTGTAGATTGCTGGATAAATTTCTTTAAAGACGGTTGAAGGATTATTGTAGGCAAAATCTACCGAATGGAATTAAATAGGAATTTAGAAATATTCATTTTCAATACATTTCAACGATGCAAACATCAACCTCGTTTCATTTCACAAAGGACAGATTGCAATGTAAAATGTACCACATAATAGTTGTTTCATTTTGAGAGAGGAAAAATATGGCATTGGTCAGTTTGACCTTGGGTATGGCCATTTTTTATTGTGTATTCTTATCGCTTAGCTCAGGAGTTTGTCAAAACGCTATGGATAAGTACTTTTTTATCGAGTATTTTCATAGTTACAAGACTTGAAAGGGACGAGTCTGATAACTGAAAAAGTACCCGCTAAAAAAATACTTATCCGTAGTATTTTGAAAAACTCTCGAGTCAAGCTATAAGAATATACCGTAAAAAATGACCGTTGTATTTAAAGATTGCGGAATTGACCTTCATATGACCTTGACGGTTACACCAAGGTCAAATTGACATTGCCATTCTTTTCGCCGCTTGAAACAAAACAACTCTTATTAGAATCATTTTTCATTAAAGTGTGTACTTTTTAAGATATAGGTTTATACCACTCTATCTGCGACACCCTGTATTATATTTCTTATTAAAAATATATATTCTGACTATTCGTTCATTGAGAACATTAAAAAAACAGCATAGCATATTTAAAAATTGATCGAAACAAATGCTATTATTTCATGAGTTTGAAGTTTGCATCGGTGAACGCGACGATTTCTTTTTTCTTTTTTACTTCGAATTTCTTTTGGCAAATTTTCTCTACAATAATCCCTCGACCATTTTTGAAGACACTTATTAAGTGATCTACAATACAAATCTATAAAAAAGATTCTGTATAATAAAAAATAAGAAAATTAAAATATAAAAACAGCGCCCGTTGTATACTTTAACACCGTTTTATTTAATTAGTTTTCCATAGAATAGCAATATTCAAATATCCTTTCGTGTAAAATAAGTTAACCAAAATACTCATTAATTAGTCAAATTCCTACATGATTGATCATATTACTAAACAATTAGTAAATTTCCTTATTAATTACCCAAATTACTAATGTATTTAAATTAATTTCGCTCAATGAATACTCATTAATTAATTGAAGCCTAATTAAAAAGAAACCTTCGTTTTAAAAGCTCACAGAAATTTCCCTGGAAACCCTTTCCTCCCCATGGAACTATCCTATGGGAATCGATAACACGTCATTTAATTATTTATCTTCAGCTTTGATCGTCGACCGACGTATGACGACCGCGACAAACGAACTCGCACTGCACATATGCACCCGTGTGTAGACCGGTTTTATTGCGAAATTCGAGTCGAAGCGGCGCCGAGGTACATGGATGGAAGGGTTGATTATACGTGAATTACCATTTCCCGCGTGGGGCAATTTTGTCGGAAGAGCTCGACCTGGAGATCGTATTTCCGGGGCAACTTCTATCATCGAGCCCGACGATCCCTCCTCGTCACTCTACGAGCGTATATCTGGGATTAATATTAATACAGTTATTATCGTTGCGGCAACGGCCTCTCCGATATCAACCAGTCACCAATCGCATATTCGCCGGGTGGAATTGTTTTACCATGTTGCGAAATTTAATGCACATGGGGCTGTGTTACTGTGTTTGGTTTACTTCGCCGAGTTGGGTTTGTGCAAGCGATCATATATATATACTTATACAGGGTGACAAAGATAAGGTGGCTTTCGAAGGGCCTTCGCGAAGATTTTGCGACCGAGAATAATACGTTATTTAATAGTTTTTCAATCCCTCTTTGAAAAAAGGTAAATATTCTCTAGGGCTCCTGCTAGAATCTGGTTAATTTTTTTTCTTATTCATTTTTATGATCATAGAAGGTGATACGAAGTAATATTATGAGGACACACGACCTTTTTTTTATTTTGTTTTTTACCCAAACATTATGCGCCGCTATAATAATAATGAGGATGATATTTTCTGCCATATTGAGGGGTTATATACAGTTAAAATTTTGGAAAGATCGGTTAAAAAAAAATCGTAATGTACATGTATTTAAGTACACACACAGAAAATGTCTTGTCAATCCGGCGAATATTCTCGAAGTTACACGCACATTTGTAATGACGTGTCAGAGCGTTCGAAAGTGCTTGTGAAACTTCAAACGTGTTTCGAGTTTTCTCTAAAATATACTTTTCAAGTATATTTTTGAGTAATTAATCGAAGGTTTTTTCTTACCGATAAATATTTTTCATTTTATAAACAATTTAAGGCCAAAATTTTTGTCCAAAATTCTTATTTTGCTTATTCCTCCGATCGATTACAAAATAATCCATTATATTAACGAAATATTCTTGGTCTTGTCATTTTAGATGATCCGGTCCAGAGATATCGTGCTCACCGCAGGACGCCTTTTTTGGAGGTACTCCCGGAGATCAGCTATAGCAGCTTTCAAAATAATTACTTTTACAAATGAAAAATGTTAAAACACAGTTAAAAGTTACCATGATATGAGTACAAATTTTCACGTTAATAGATTTAAAGGTCTTCTCAAGAAAAATTCTTGAAAAATCGATCTTTCTGGGCTTCCTGACTGTATATAACTCCTTAAGGGGGATTGTCTTTTTTTTCGCAAAATTTACCGCTCTTTGGGAATTTTTTTGTGAAGAAAGTATACAACGGAAAACTTGTGAAACTTGGCATATAGTTTTATTGATCTGTTTACTACATACAAAAAAAATTTTAAACAATTTCATCAAAAAATCCGCCTCCCACCCCTCTCGACACGCGATGGTCCTTTTTTGATGGTGTGCACGATTTCTCAAAAACTATTCAACCGATTGCCTTCAAATTTGGACAGAATGCTCAGCTGACATCCTTTTATCGTTTGATGAAGCAAAAAAACAATACGTTTAATAGTTTTTTATTTATAACAAAAAATCGATCAATTTTTTTCGAAAAGTCGATACTTCAAGTTCAAAACGTCACCAAATCGTCAATTTTTTTTTTCCTTTCATCGAACGATAGCTATATGTGTCTAAAGTAAAATGCTTTTTGGGTTTTTATTGCAGGATGAACGTGAAGGCTGTAATCGTGCACACCATCAAAAAAGGACCATCGCGCGTCGAGGGGGGTGGGAGGCGGATTTTTTGATGAAATTGTTTAAAAAATTTTTTGTATGTAGTAAACAGATCAATAAAACTATATGCCAAGTTTCACAAGTTTTCCGTTGTATACTTTCTTCACAAAAAAATTCCCAAAAAGCGGTAAATTTTGTGAAAAAAAAGACAATCCCCCCTTAAACCATTCAAACAAAAATTAGCCTGATTCGCAGGAGCCCCGCTTCCGAATAGTTCCCGAAAAAAAATATACCGTATTTTTGTGATGAGTAGTAAAGGGTGTCTCAATATGACCTGACATTTTAAATTGAGCGCTAATGTTTTGTGGCCAACATGGAGTACTATTCTTTGACAACTGGCATCGAGAAGTATTGAGGTTTAGTCATGGAGAATTACACGATCGAGCAACGCATAGAAATTGTGAAAATTTTGCAGACACGGTTCGAAAAGTCCACCCGTCTTCTGGTCATCATAACGCACCATCTCGCAACTCTCTAGTGAATTTGATCACAAAATTTGAGTTTCATGATTGTGTTATGTCGCACCGCGGCCATGTGAATATGCCACGAAGATCGTGCGATTTGACGGCATTGGACTTCTTTCTTTGGAGTTCCCTGAAAGGAAAAGCACTATGCCAATCACCGACAGACTATTATGGAGCTTAAGGAAGCAATTGGACGCACCATTAATGAAATTAGTCCGCAATTATGCCAAAATGCTATTGAAGATCTCGTCAAAAGAGTGAACGTTTGCAGAGACAAGGCGGCCATTTATCGGATATTGTGTTCCACACATAACCTCCATCTTCATACCTTATAATAAAATAAAAATATTCCTACTTTTCAAAAAAATAATACGTTTTATTGATAAATAAAAATGTCTGGTCATTTTCGGACACCATTTACATGCCTGAAAAAATTAGATATTTGCAAAATAATTTTAAATTCGATTTTAAGTTCAGCAGGATGAATTCAATTCCGAATTGGAAACACGCCTAAAAAAAACTTTTTTCATATGGAATTAAATTTACGACATTGAAGTTTGCATCGTTGGAAGGCAACGATTCTTTTTCTTCAATTTTATTATCTTCCGTAGCTTTTCGATTTTTCAAATGGGGTCTTAAATCTCTTATAAAAATACGTAAAAACGTTTGAGCAATTTTAACAGCCTAGAACGGCCAAATAAAATTAAAGCAATGAAAAAAAAATCGTCGCGGTCCAACAATGCAAACTTCAACAACGTTTAAATTCCCTTTATCCACTCTAAAACGCATCTTTGATAATTTTTTCCTCGATGACGGAATGAACAAAGTAAGTGTCTTAGGAGTGTATCGTATTCGGAAATTTAATTATCTTCATTCTGCTGTGCTCGAAACGGTATTTTGATTTTTCCTCGGCACAAAAATACGCTACATTTTTTTCGAAGAGGACTTTTAGAACCATTGAATATGATGTTTTTCTCGGCCACGGAATTCTTGCGCAACACGCTTAAAAACCGACGGCCATCCTACGATTGTCGCCCGGTATATATAAAATTATAAAATTGATATCATAATATATGCTGTTATACTTTATCATTATTATTAATTCAGTTGATTTAATTAGCAATTATTAAGATTACTAGTATACGTCGAGAATACTGAATATATTAAAACAACTGTAGTAACATATTATTATGTTATATGATTATATTCGACATTACGTTTTTATTTCACATTATATATCACAGTTGTAAGATATTGGAAATTCACTACTATATATATTATACAGGAGGTTGAAGTTTGCATCACTAGAACGCCAATGACAATTAATTTTCATGCAATAACTCATCTTTTTGCCACATTTAAAATACGGAAGAAACATTTCTGCACGTTCTACAAAATTCTTATTACGATCTGGCAATAAAAATATGCAAAAATTCATTTTTATTGGAAAAAAATTGAGTTAATATTGTTTTTAATGAAAAAGAATATTCGTTGCATTCCAACGGTGCAAACTGTAACTCTATTATGATATAAATTTTATAATAATATGCAATGCAGTCACATACAGTCACGCACACACACGAACACGCGCGCGCGCACACATGGACACCCGTGGAGCGATGGATTACAATTACGGGAAGGGTGACTATATTTAACGAGGAAACGGAGTAAACTCCAGTGGCTCTTCCGACCGGAACACGCTGCAACGCCTCGACGATGATTTTATTGTGAATATAATTTCGAGTACATGCGTGAGCCGGCAGGGTGTCAACTCTGCACCGTGCAAGTCGCCCCTGTGTCAACTCGCCCCGTTCAACTTGCCGTCTGTTCAACTTGCCCCGCGGGCAACTCGCCACCGACCCAAGTGGACACCGTAGCAGCCTGCCATTTCCCCGACGCTCGCGTATCCCCACTCTTCAGATTCGGGCCGGGCATTTTTTGCTACCGTTTGAACTCGCACGGTGTCTCAACTCGCCACGCGTAGTGTGCTCAACTTACATTTCCTAGCGGCTGTACTCTTTTTGAATCACCCATACACGGGAACGATAAATATACAAGCAAAATGTTTTCACATGTACCGACTACCCGCTCTGTCAGTTCTCTAGTTTATCGACTGATTTTGAATGGAAATTTCACGAGCGGCATTTTCTTATAGCTTTATTCTTTAATAATGCCACGAACATATATGTAGTCTCCTAAAATTTTAATTCTTCCATAAATCGCGGAAAAAAAGCGTCATTTTTGAGTACTTGAGAATAACGATAAGCAATACTAAGAGAACTGAAAACTCATATAATAATCGTGTGAGAGAAAAACTGGTGGCCTCGTACAGTTGGACAGATTTTCGTTGCCGTTGAAGAGGATGTTTAATTTTGTTCTGAATTTCATTTCTTGTGGCTCTTGATTTATTCTTAAAAATCATTGTGCACAGTCTACATTTTATAATCAACTTTTTAATCATCAAAAATATCGATGAAAAAATCACATGCATTTACAAGAAATTAATATCATGAAAAGATTCCTTTCATTACAGATTGAAACGTCCACATTGTTATTAACCATGTTGTTCATATACTTAATGCCAAAGAACAGTGCATGTCGGATATATTTATTATTCATTAATGTGTAACATATCGTCTACTATGTATGAAAAAATTGAATCATCGTATAACATGAATACGCTGTGTTGAAAAGCGCAGAATCATTAGGGGGGGGGGGGGGGGGGGGGGGGGGTAAGGATAATTTGCTATAAAAAAGCATATTTTCGATATTTTTTTGTTGACGACACTGTTTATATATATTTATTTATATAATTAGTATGAAATAAAAGGACATTTGAAGAGTATTCTGTCAAATTTTCGTTAATAATTGTGCAGAAATGAGCCAGTGACAGCAAATCTTCTCAGACGTTAAGAGTTTTTTTACTTTTATTTTTTTTTGTTTTCAATTTTTAGTCACACCTAGACTATAAAATAGCGAATTGAAATTATGAAAACAAAAACTCGACAGCGTTACCTCAAGAAACTTATTAACTAACACAATCTTCTTGGATTTTTTTTCTCGGATGATCCAATGATGAGTTATGCAGTTCACTGCAATTTTTTGGAGGTGTCTGCAAAGATGTGCTGTTAATGGCTCATTTCCGCATAATTGTTAATGACAATATTACAGAATATTCTTCAAATGTCCTTTTATTATATGCTTCTTACACAACTGTGTCGTAAAAAAAAATTATCGTAAATATGCTTTTTTATGCTTTTTTTCGTAGCGAAATAACCTTACCCCCCCCCCTTAACACGTCGGGCCACCCTGGCCACTCGAAAAATGGGTATTATTTTTGAAAAGTCATAAACTCAACAGTATAAAACAATATATGTTAATTTTTTAACCTAAGCTAAGAAACAGCTTTGAAAACGCCTTAAATAAATTTTATTTTGAAGTATTATAAGACGAATATTATTAAAAGATGAATTTCCGTTCCAGGCAAACAACGATAAAGCATCATCGTTGACAGAATCATGAAAAAAAAAGTTTTTTTTCATGTTGCCAAGTACCGAAGTAACTTGGCTCGGATCAGTACAGTAAATACTGGTGCGAAAGAACGGATTTATAAATAAAAGGATCATTGTCGAATTTTTGTCAATACTTGTGGTTATTTAACTCTTTAAAATAATGCGCAGCCGTTTCAGATTTTTTTTATGCTACGATTCACATCCTACATATAGGATAAAATAAATATATAGAACTAAATAAAATTATAGAACATCTTGCGAAAGATTAAGGTTTAAAAAAAATGTTCCTTGTTTTATTTTTTTTTACTATTATCCACTTGGGGTACAATAACGAAATTTTTCCCCACTTGAGGTAGAATAACGAATTCGTTTTCATATAATCTTTGGGCACAATTATATAATTTTTTCAAAATGATCAGTTTCGTACACCACAGTGAAAAAAAAGAAACACACTTTCTTGATATATTTTAGTTATATAGATATATAATTAAATATATCAATAAAGTCTGATATGTGACTCAATGATCGGTTTGGTACGCCACAGTGAACAAAAAAGAAACACACTTTATTGATATATTTTAGTTATATAGATATATAACGAAAATATATCAATAAAGTGTGCTTCTTTTTTTTCACTCTGGAGTACCAAACCGATCATTTTGAAAAAATTATATAATCTAATAAGATGCCCAAAGATTATATGAAAACAAATTCGTTATTGTACCCCAAGTGGATAATAGTAAAAAAAAAATAAAACAAGGAACATTTTTTTTAAACCTTAATCTTTTGCAAGATGTTCTATAATTTTATTTAGTTCTATATATTTATTTTATCCTATATGTAGGATGTGAATCGTAGCATAAAAAAAATCTGAAACGGCTGCGCATTATTTTAAAGAGTTAAATAAATAAAACCACAAGTATTGACAAAAATTCGACAATGATCCTTTTATTTATAAATCCGTTCTTTCGCACCAGTATTTACTGTACTGATCCGAGCCAAGTTACTTCGGTACTTGGCAACATGAAAAAAAACTTTTTTTTTCATGATTCTGTCAACGATGATGCTTTATCGTTGTTTGCCTGGAACGAAAATTCATCTTTTAATAATATTCGTCTTATAATACTTCAAAATAAAATTTATTTGAGGCGTTTTCAAAGCTGTTTCTTAGCTTAGGTTAAAAAATTAACATATATTGTTTATACTGTTGAGTTTATGACTTTTCAAAAATAATACCCATTTTTCGAGTGGCCAGGGTGGCCCGACGTGTTAAGGGGGGGGTAAGGTTATTTCGCTACGAAAAAAAGCATAAAAAAGCATATTTACGATAATTTTTTTTTACGACACAGTTGATATATATTTATTTGTGTAAGAAGCATATAATAAAAGGACATTTGAAGAATATTCTGTAATATTGTCATTAACAATTATGCGGAAATGAGCCATTAACAGCACATCTTTGCAGACACCTCCAAAAAATTGCAGTGAACTGCATAACTCATCATTGGATCATCCGAGAAAAAAAATCCAAGAAGATTGTGTTAGTTAATAAGTTTCTTGAGGTAACGCTGTCGAGTTTTTGTTTTCATAATTTCAATTCGCTATTTTATAGTCTAGGTGTGACTAAAAATTGAAAACAAAAAAAAATAAAAGTAAAAAAACTCTTAACGTCTGAGAAGATTTGCTGTCACTGGCTCATTTCTGCACAATTATTAACGAAAATTTGACAGAATACTCTTCAAATGTCCTTTTATTTCATACTAATTATATAAATAAATATATATAAACAGTGTCGTCAACAAAAAAATATCGAAAATATGCTTTTTTATAGCAAATTATCCTTACCCCCCCCCCCCCCCCCCTAATGATTCTGCGCTTTTCAACACAGCGTATTCATGTTATACGATGATTCAATTTTTTCATACATAGTAGACGATATGTTACACATTAATGAATAATAAATATATCCGACATGCACTGTTCTTTGGCATTAAGTATATGAACAACATGGTTAATAACAATGTGGACGTTTCAATCTGTAATGGAAGGAATCTTTTCATGATATTAATTTCTTGTAAATGCATGTGATTTTTTCATCGATATTTTTGATGATTAAAAAGTTGATTATAAAATGTAGACTGTGCACAATGATTTTTAAGAATAAATCAAGAGCCACAAGAAATGAAATTCAGAACAAAATTAAACATCCTCTTCAACGGCAACGAAAATCTGTCCAACTGTACGAGGCCACCAGTTTTTCTTTCACACGATTATTATATGAGTTTTCAGTTCTCTTAGTATTGCTTATCGTTATTCTCAAGTACTCAAAAATGACGCTTTTTTTCCGCGATTTATGGAAGAATTAAAATTTTAGGAGACTACATATATGTTCGTGGCATTATTAAAGAATAAAGCTATAAGAAAATGCCGCTCGTGAAATTTCCATTCAAAATCAGTCGATAAACTAGAGAACTGACAGAGCGGGTAGTCGGTACATGTGAAAACATTTTGCTTGTATATTTCTCGTTCCCGGGTATGGGTGATTCAAAAAGAGTACAGCCGCTAGGAAATATAAGTTGAGCACACTACGCGTGGCGAGTTGAGACACCGTGCGAGTTCAAACGGTAGCAAAAAATGCCCGGCCCGAATTTGAAGAGTGGGGATACGCGAGCGTCGGGGAAATGGCAGGCTGCTACGGTGTCCACTTGGGTCGGTGGCGAGTTGCCCGCGGGGCAAGTTGAACAGACGGCAAGTTGAACGGGGCGAGTTGACACAGGGGCGACTTGCACGGTGCAGAGTTGACACCCTGCCCGTGAGCCATCGAGGCACTATTGACTCGTTCGATCGGCCTCAAACCCGATCCTCTTCCGTTTTTCTTTTTTTTTTCTATCACTCACGCGCACTCACCGCACAAAAAAGCTCTTACACTCAAGTGTCTAACTCGCGTTGATTCTTCACATCACTTATTGGTATATCGAAAAGTTCGAATGCACCGCGGACGACCAAAAATTGCACAGTCGCTGGCCTCAATCGAATTAGTACAGAAAGGAGAACGAAAATAGGGTGGCGATCCGTGACGAATTGACTGACAAGTCAACGGAAATTATGGTCAGCTTCATCGAAAACACTGGACTCTTACACAACACTTCGAACTGTCGACCTTGAGCTGGCGATTGATGCCGATCGCGATCGTCATCGAGATCATGGTGGCTATATTCGCGCTTTGAGTCACACCAGTCGGTGTCGCCATGTACGCGAGAGCAGTCGCGCTCTCATGCCCGCTCGCGTGTATTCCCAGCAACGATATTGGAACGACTATTTCCAACCGACTGTGAAAATACGAGGCGTCGTGAGAGAGAGAAAGAGAGAGAGAGGGGAGAGAGAGAGAGAGAGAGAGAGAGAGAGAGAGAGGAGAGAGAGAGAGAGAGAGAGAGAGAGAGAGAGAGAGAGAGAGAGAGAAACGGTGAGCACAGGACCAGCTAAGCTCTTAGCTTGACACATTGACGTGCCGAAATAACTCGCGACCGGCAGTTCGTGATGGCAGAGAGGGGTCGGGGGGGGGGGGGTGCGGCGCGCAGAGGTGTTAGCCACCCTGCCGCCGCTTGACCATTTATTTTTCGAGTTTCCTTATTATTCCTTCGTCAGTCTCGACACATCGGGACAAGACCGTTTTTTTTATAACGATGATCGATCGAGCTTTCGAAGTAATCGCCTCGTTCAGATTCGCACGCTGATTTGAGCAATAAAAATAATTAAATTTGGGTGCATTCCAACGATGCAAACTTCACTGGTGAATAATGTACCTACACATACATGGATTTCCTCCCTACCCGCACTTCGCTAACCTAACGTCCGTTGAGTCCACAGTCGTCTTAAGGGGGGAGATACCTTTAGGCAAGGAAAAAATTTGCTGATTTTCTTGATTTTTTTCTAACAGGAAAGATCTCTTCACTATTTGTCAACCTTAGGGTATGTTTTATTACTACTTTTAGCTGTTACATGGTTGATAATTTTTTTTGATTAATCTTTAAAAATGGCGGAGTTATGGCACGGTTTTCCAAACTGAATTTTCAAAATCGACGTGACGTACCTACAGCTAAAAAACTTGTCGCCCGATCCCGATGAAATTTGTATAAATATTTCCAACCTTGTTGTCTAAAACATAAACCTAATTGTTTTTTGAAAATTAAAAAAAAAAGTATTTTTTGATTCCTAAATGTAGCCATTCTTGTCGGAAAATTCTTTCTGCTTGTTCCAAAGAGTACCATTTCATGAATTTTCAACGTATCTCTTTTTTTCTTAGTTCACAATCTGTGTATGAGTGTTAATAAAAAAAATCTTCGTTGTTTTTTAATCAGATTAATCCCACCGACACTAACAGTCCGCCGCCCGACAACATCCGCCGCAACCCGTTTAGAAGCCCGTGCCATACCTCCGAGATTTTGAAAGATTAATTTTATAAATATTCTATGTAACAGCCAAATGTAGTAATGAAACATACCCTAAGTCTCTAAAATGGAAAAGAACTCTACTATTAACAAAAAATAATGAAAATCTCGTGTATTATCCTCGTGTATTTGCAATTTTTTTTATAATGTCGAAGTTTTAATCGTCGGATCACAATGAACGTTCGTTCTTTCAGTCACCAACTTGTTAATATCCAAATTTGCTGCGGCGCTTCGAGGCTGCCAGAATTTGTTGGATGTTTTTTTTAGCATTCTTCTCTAAATTTGCAAACAAATATTGTTGGAGTTAACTAAAATTAAAAAAGTCAAAAATGATTTTTTGTTGCGTTCCAACGACGCACACTTCAAGACAATTATATAGCAATCCTCATAAACGTTCGAGCGACTTTTATAGCCGAAAATTTACCAAAACAAGATGTGAACAATTAACGGGTTTCACCTCGCTCGTGGCCGGAAAGAATTGAATTTTCGTCTTCTGTCTAAAAAGTTTAAACAGAAATGTTGAACATTTGAAGTTGATCGGTGCAGTGATTTTTGAGATATCGCGGCCATCAATTTCGAAAGAGTCATTTTGAAAAAACGTCCTTAAAGTCCGCCGGTTGGCGGTATCTACCTATAAACCCCCATAACTCCTTCGATTTGAAATGGGTCAACTTGAAATTTTCGGAGAATATTTTTTAAATGTTATTAGGGTTACAAGTAAGTTTAAAATAATTTGCAAGAGAGGGCGGTACTAGTATTAAATCGCATCGAACCATAACCTAACCACCTCATGTTTGTTTGTGGCGTTATGCAGCGTAAGCTGAGCCCCTATCCGGACGAATAACACGCTTATTCGTCCGATAACCGGACGGCTAGCCGCAGCGTTATATCATTTATATCAATATCATTTTATCTTGCAAAAATCGATAGTTAAATCTTTAAACGCGTTTTTCTCGAAATGAGATTTTTCAAATTTGCTGACATTGTAACTCAAAGAGCAATTATGCGATTGACTTGAAATTTGAACTGAGTACTCTTGAATATATTTACTCTACAATGACGGAGGATATTTTTGATTGGATGGAAATTGACGATTTGGCATTGAAAAAAAACGACCATTTTATAGGCAAGAAAACAGACTTTTTCTTTATGACTGCGCCATTTTGATAGATTTAGATATTTTTCGGAAATTCTACGTCATACTACAGGAAATACATTCCAGTTTAACGACATTTTTTTCTTTTTCGGTTTCAGGTACTCAATCGGCCGGAATCATGTCAGCAGTGGAGGAACTTTTTTTTGCGCCTGCGATGGCAGCGCATAAGTCGATTGGATCTCAATATTTTTCTATAAAAAAATTATGTAATATAGGTCAAATAATGCCAAATATATTCTTAATTTTCTCAAACATTCAATTCAGTACTTTTCTTGCAAACAAATTCCCGAAAATCACCCAAATTTTCAGCGTTCACACTGGTATAACCCCTTAAGGGCCGAGGTGAAATTTTTGCTGGACCTTTATAACCTTTTTGCTGCTCATCCTGTGTAGTTTGAATACGATGAACAGTACTGTTTTTCAGAAAAAAATCATCAACTCGACGTATTTCGTGGGCTAATTACATTACGCTTATGGAAAACTCTCGATCATTTTTCAGTACATTATTAACATCTGCTAAGTGAATGTTACCACGAAGGTGGAAAATCAGGCGCAGTTCGACTAATTATAACGGACTAATGGTTTCGATAGCCAATTTGTGCGAAAATCAAGCACAGAAAATATTAGACTGTGCAATCATGGCAACGTCGTAGACGGCACAAATGCTACCTATCTTATCGGTATTCGGTAATTATGCCCGGGAACCTCAAACTACTCGGTCAGGATAATTAACAACGAATATTATTGCTACTTATTCTCTTGATTAGTAATAATTACTTAATATTAATTTGATAACTATGCTCAGAAATGATACATTTCTAGGCAAAGACAAAATAACGCGGATTTTCTTTCATACATACATTTTTTTTCAGAATATCGGACAATGATTAAAGTTTTTGATTTCTTCGAGATTATAGACAGCGTTAGTTCACACTTTTTTTCCAGCGGATTTTTTTTTACTCGGACCGATATTCATTTTTGACAGCTCCTTGGGGCGATATTGAGGTTACGACCGGGGCGCATATGTCTCCAACTTCGCGACACTTCTGCCAACCTAGGCATTATGATATACCACAATTTACGATGTTGCCAATTCGTTTAGCGTTAATTGAGCGAGGAAAATTTATAGATAATAATTGTAAAAAGTAATGAAAACACTTAATGCAATCACCGAATGTTCAAAAATGCATACTTTTACAAATAGATTCAGAAAAATAGTTACAAAACGCACGTTTAAGGCGTTACCCCCACTTGTAGCGCAAAAAAGGCCTTCTTCATGAATTTAAAAAAAAACTACAAAACTTTTTTAATCGATCAATATACCATCTTAAAGAACACATCTTGAAGAACTTTCAGTAATTTTTTTTATTGAAAAATATTACATTGTTTAGTGGCAAATGGCCGTCAATGAAATAATGTTTTTATATACACGGTTTGCGGTGACCAACATTGCGGCGAAGTGGATCATCTGAAAAAAAAATGCGGATGGATTTGGTCGAATATAAGTATAAACTAGTCTTTAATCGAAGGATTTTAAAAAATATTCATTTTTCACAAAATGGCGGAAAGTCAAAGTTAATGGGTCGATTTTAACGAAAAAAACGGCCGTTTTTTGGCTATAAAACGGCCATTTTTTTCGAAAAAAATAATCGAACGATTAAAGACTACATTTTTATGTATTAAATAAGCTTGCAAAATTTCAAGAAGATCGGTTCATTAGTGTTCGCGTAATCTTGGTCACCGACTTCAGAAATGCCATTTTGAGATAAACGCGTTTAAAGTTTCTCTTTCAACGCTCTTTCAACGCGGATTCTTCTCTTTTAACGCTCATATCACAGTCAATTTTGTTCGGATCGACTTGAAATTTTCAGGACATATTCTCAGATACTTATACTTCAAAAAAATGCAATAAAAAAAATCGATTTTTTCAAAATCGCAAGTGGGGGTAACCCCTTAATATGACGATTATTTGAAAGCTAACAGTTGGTAACGGTCAATCAGCTCCGTTCATAAGCATACGGCGCTCACTTCACCCCCGACGGCTAAACCCCATAGCAACCTTAAAACTTGTACCCCCAAAATATTTTGAGAATCCGTCGAAAACCAAAAATCGATATTTTCAAAAATTGCACCTAGGCGTGAGCCTTTAGAAAAAATGCCGTTCCAACGATGCAAACTTCAATATCATAACTTTCTTGTATTCATCTTATCCAATAGACATCTACATCACCTACTACACAACCCAACAAACAAACACACACACACAGACATAACGTTACAATGAGTGAAGAATTGCCATGCATGCACAATTTCCAAAAACGTAATCCCCGGGTGCCTCTTGTCAGCTTTTCGTCACGTAAAGGGCCAGAGCGAGAACCAGGCTGAGAGTTCGAGCGGAAGAATTCACGAGAATTTGATATGCATGACAAAAATGCAAGTTCTCGCGAGCGTGCATACGCGATGGGGAAAAATTTCACGAGGACCACGAGTGCCCGAGCGCGCGCCCGCCTCGCGAGTCTTTCGGCTGCTACATCGATGAGAGCCAGCGATTTATGAAAATCTCGCTGGTGAAAAAAATGTCTTCTGTGCGCGTATACGCATACACGTGTATGTAACACTCGAGGGGGTTGTTATCGATCGAATTGGTATTCAATTCGCGTGAACGAAGGCAAATGCTCGGGATACTCGTATGCACGTACGTGATATCGCGTGCGCGTGTGTTCAACCGGTGCGAAAATATCCGGGAGATTTTTCACTCCGCGCGAATTTCGGATAACCCCCGAGAGCTCGGGCTTTATAGACGTTTTTTTTTTTTTCATTGTTCAACGGACGTGTACGATAAATGGGGGGAAAAATGCGATTCACAGGCACGTCGGTTTGTATGATTTCCAACGAAGTTTGAGCCGGAGCAAATGTATAAAATTTGCGGATAATCCGAGGTAGCGACGGGTTTGGAGCTTTCAATGATTTTATTTTATTTGTTTTTTCGTGTCGATACATTTCGACTTTATCATATCTGTAGAGGCCATACAAAACGGTCAAAATTTTTTTGTGGACCAGTATCGACCCTTATTGACGGGTTGAAAGTGGGAACAAATAAATATCTCGGACGGTACGGACTTTCTTAATTTTTTTGTTTGCGTTAAAAATTCCAAGTGCCTAAGGAAAGCCACCGAAAAATTGGCAACGATTTTCAACTCCCCGAACTCACCCTTCTCGAGCGGTGAAAGTCGAATAAAAAAAACCCTGAAACTGTTTTCATTGTGTAATTATTCCAAATCTTTACGGGAAAATGAGGAAAATAATTTTTAAGAATAGTTTTTTTGCGTGGTTTTTCATTAAGGAGTCTGCGTGCGCTTGAAATTTATTTTTTATTGGATAGTTTCACAGCCTTAACTTCATATTATTATATAACTTTATATTATATTATATAGGGATATGATATTATTTATTGGATAGTTTCACAGCCTTGACTTTAATTTGCAAGAACGGTTTTTTTTTAATTACGCAAATTGACATGAGATTGAAGTTTGCATCGTTGGAATTCAATGAGCATTCATTTTTTTTTCAATTACTCAATCTTATTGCCGACCTGAGTTACGAAAATTCCTAAATCATCCGCAAGATACCTATTTGAAGATTCACAATCAAAACCTATCTTCTTCAAAATCTATCTTTGAATTCTAAAAAGTATCCGGTCATACAAAAATTATATTATCATGTTAAAATTTAATTTAATTTTTCATATTGGATGAGCCTACTTGCCACAAGCGCCTAAACCGCTCAACCATGCAGCAACAGCGGCACTTTGTTTAAATAATAACAACTTCGATTTTCATCAATATTTGTCTATTAAAAAAACTTATGCTTGGCAAGACTATGTATTAAGTGTGTGTAAAATCCCGATCTTGTTATTCTGATACTCTCACCAGAAAAACAATTGATATTCATAATGTTGAAGTTTGCATCGTTGGAACGCAACGAAAGTTAAACTTTCTTCTATTGCTCACAATTTTTTTTCCGATTTAGGTCACGTAAAACACTGAAACGGTTTTTTCATTCCCATTTAACATGCACGACCTAAATGGATAAACAAAATGATTGATTGTTATAAAAATGAAGAAATGAAAAAAATAAAAGATCACTGTCGTTACATTTCAACCGTGCAAACTTGAACGCTGTTGAAATTCGACCTGTTTTTTTAGACCCAAACTCATGCAGACCCGTTGAAGTTCTTTTACTTTGATCTTCGAAAACAGGGTCTCTCCAGTATACCGAGCCTTTTGTTTTTAATTTCCAACGTAAAACACTTTTTATAAATATTCAGAGCACGAAATTTGTGACTGAAAAAAATATTTTAATTCAAAATGGGAACGTGTCTTATCGCCAGAAGCCGAACCAACGCACACCAACATCGATAAATCATTATTGAATAAATAAATAATAATTCACATAGTCGAAGTACCAATAAATAATTCACGATGGACATATTTCCGGATTTTCAACGATTGACTCTTCCAACAAAAATCGCCGACTCTTTGGGGATATTTGTTGCAGTCTCCAATCCCTTGGGGATATTCGTCGAACGAGGTAATTTTACACTATTTGGTCATTTCCGACCATTCGGCCATTTTCGAACATTGGGCCATTTTCCGGCGTACCGAAGGTACCGTTGAAAATTTTACATTTTTTGCCTTCCCTCTTTCCACGCTGCCCCATTTTCAAAACCACGAATTCGAAAGCTCCACCAACGACTCCAATTTCCTCCCATTTCATTTTCTCGCTAATTCACAGTGAACCGCGGCTTTCGCGTTTTTCCATCTCATTGTTTCATCGGCGGTTGCCATTGTGACCTGGATCGACGAAGTTAAAGCGCTCGCGTCTAAATAAACGCGACCCTGTTACGTGCTCCATGGAAAATTCGTGCCAGCGACAGGGTAGGAGGACGGAGGCGGTCGCCGCGAAAGCTCGAGGTTCAAGTGCACCGAGAGAGAGAGAGAGAGAGAGAGAGAGAGAGAGAGAGAGAGAGAGAGAGAGAGAGAGAGAGAGAGAGAGAGAGAGAGAGAAATAAAAACGAGAGCTGAGCGAGTCGCGAAGCCAAATTTCAAGAACCGGCGCGCACGAGCTCCGGTGCATCGCGCTCTTGAGCTCCGAAATTTCATCCGCCCTGCGATTTATCCTCGCACTAGAGTCCAAGAAATCACGACCTTTGAACGTCTCGCTTCTCAAGTATTGAGAGTCTCGAAAAATATGACATTTTTTCCAACTCGTAGTTTTTCCGAATATAAATTACGTACCGAGTGTCTCGTGTAAAGTGTTACAAGCTTAAGGGGTCTTGTCACTTTAGACGTTAAAATAGGCTATTTTCATGAATTTTTTTTAATAGGTTTATATTATAGATATTGATATTAAAGTTGTTACACTTAATAAATACACTTTCGAAACACATTTATAAAAGTATTCATTTATTTAAGTCACTTTTATAGACGTAAATGGTAGTTAAAAAATGCCGTAAAAAATTGTAGGTCTGCGCTGTTGATGAAATCTCAGATGGATCAGCCGGAATAAAAAAACTAAACGGTTTTAGATTCAGTATGTTAATGGCTATAGCGCATATCATACAATTTTTCATATATGCCAAAATAACAAAATGGAGGACATTTAAAAAAAACGTGTTTTTTTAGTTTTCGGCAAAAAAATAGTAAATATCAAAATTTTAAAAAATCCTCGACATGCGCTATAACTATAGTTGTAAAGAATATGTGGTTAAAATGTCATAAGGATCGTTTCAGTAGTTTCGAAGATTTGATCAACAAGCCGTCGAAAAACATTGGTTCGAGAAAAACGCGTTTAAAGTTCGTTCAGGTTACATAAATACATTTTTTTTAATTTAAGGGGTTACCCCCACTTGCGATTTCGAAAAAAATCGATTTTTTTTATTGCATTTTTTTGAAGTATAAGTATCTGAGAATATGTCTTGAAAATTTCAAGTCGATCCGAACAAAATTGACTGAGATATGAGCGTTGAAAGAGAAACGTTAAACGCGTTTTTCTCAAAATGGCATTTCTGAAGTCGGTGACCAAGATTACTCGAACACTAATGAACCGATCTTCTTGAAATTTTGCAGGCTTATTTAATACATAAAAATGTAGTCTTCAATCGTTCGATTTTTTTTTTCGAAAAAAAAATGGCCGTTTTATAGCCAAAAAACGGCCGTTTTTCTCGTTAAAATCGAACCATTAACTTTGACTGGCCGCCATTTTGTGAAAAATGAATATTTTTTAAAATCCTTCGATTAAAGATTAGTTTGTACTTATATTTGACTAAATCCATCCGCATTTTTTTTTTCAGATGATCCACTTCGCCGCAGTGTTGGTCACCGCAAACCGTGTATATAAAAACATTATTTCATTGACGGCCATTTGCCACTAAACAATGTAATATCTTTCAATAAAAAAATTACTGAAAGTTCTTCAAGATGTGTTCTTTAAGATGGTATATTGATCGATTAAAAAAGTTTTGTAGTTTTCTTTAAAAAATTCATGAAAAAGGCCTTTTTTTGCGCTCCAAGTGGGGGTAACGCCTTAATGTATTTCGAAAGTGTATTTATTAAATGTAACAAATTTTATATCAATATCTATAATGTAAACCTATCAAAAAAAATCATGCAAATAACGTTTTTTTCGCGTCTAAAGTGAGAAGACCCAGAAGACAGTATATATATATATATATATATATATATATATATATATATATATATATATATATATATATATACTCGTAATATTTTTTCAATGCTTCAAAAACTCACAATCTCTGCAATTACAATTTCCAAACGACGATATAGTTCCTTCGTAATATTGCACAACAATTTTAAAAATGGCAGAATCTCGCGAGCTCATGGAAGAATGGAGCAGGCGATGCTGGAAGAAAAGACAAAAAAAATAATGCCACGCGCCTCGTATTCCGAGGACACGCGTGTCCTCGCTTTTTCGCATCCCCCCGCCCCCGAATGACGACGGTGGCGCGTTAACGTACGGTGTTTAGTTGCAACTTGTCGTGAGCGTGGTCGCAACGCGGAAACTTTATCCAGAGCGTGTCGCTCTCCTTGCCTCCGTCTTGTGTTACTTGCGCGACGTGTTCATCGTTTCTGTAATACACGAGTATGTATATTACTTCGCTCCGTGCGCGTGCGGGTGGATTGGTAGAATGCGCCGTGCGTTACTCATCGCGCTAGTGTACTCGCGCGGGTGAACAGGAGTGTGGAGATCGAGAGTGGCAACACTCTCTCTCTCTCTCTCTCTCTCTCTCTCTCTCTCTCTCTCTCTCTCTCTCTCTCTCTCTCTCTCTCTCTCTCTCTTTCTCTCGTTACCGGCACATAATCAAGTCACTCTAGCAAAACCTCGAACGCGATTGGTAGTTGCAAATTATTTTCCTCTGCATGCTTGAAGGTCGCGAAAACGAAATAACAGTCCGCTTATGGATGGAATTAAGTCACGCAACGCAGGCAAATACACGTACCCACAGAATAATCCGAAAAGTGACGTCCAGAAGGAAAATCCAGATGCCTCATAATACTAATACCTATCCGAATCACCCCCTTCTATGTTCTACCATCTTTTCCATGACGTTGAAATTTACAACGTTTGAATGCAAGGAATACATTTTTTTCCCCCAAATTTCCTTCGGCAGATTCGAGCCCGAAAATCACGCAAACATTTTTGAGAATTCTTATTTAACAATCTACTATAAATCTGGACAATATGATTTTGAATAATGATGGAAAGAAGAAAATGAAAAAATATATCATTGCATTCCAACGATGCAAACTTCAACCCCATTCTTTTTTACTTTTTAATGAAAAACCATTTTTTATCTTTCTCTTTTGTGTATCGACTTTTCTTGCGATTTTTTTTACTTGCGTTATAGTTGTGAAGTGAAGTAATTGATAAATGACCAACTGAAAAATAACGCAAGTGCCTTATATTTCGATGAAAAGTCTGAAAAATAGGTATACGAGGATCAGTCACTAAAGTTTAGATGATGAAAAACAAATACTTATACTAGACATAATGACTCCTAATTGCGTTTGGAAACTTCCAGGAGGAAGTACATACGCAAAAGAGGAAAAAATTAAAGACCTGTGCTATAGAAAACTTCGAAAGAATAATTTTAAAAAATGACTTTGATGTTCGCATCCTTAGAATGCAACAATTTTTTCATTTCATCATTATTTTGATTAACCAAAGCCTTATTTCTAAAAATTACGGTCGTAGATTTCTACTAAGAATACGTAAAAACGTTTAACTGATTGTCGTAGTCTAAATCGACAACAACAAACAATTTTGAGCAACGAAATGAATTTTCCGTTGCATTCCAACGATGCAAACTCCAACGTCGTTCGAAAAAATCATTTTCCTTGAAAAATAAAAAAAATCGCCAAACATACATGGGGGTTATTCGGATAGGTATTGACACGAGGCATCTAGTTTGTCCTTTATGATGACACATTCCACGCCACCCTGTCTATAATACCTTGGAGATTATAAAAAGCGATATGGGTTTGTCAGGAAGACACTCGAGTGCAAAAATCCTCTGGATCCCAAAATCAATAATTTGAGATTTTCCTTCGACCGTGGAAAACGACAAACATTACATAAATATAAATGCGGTTGAAGTGTGCATCATGGAAACGAAACAAAATTGATTTCGTTGCATTCGTTGTAAATCGCTAAATAAGAATCCTTAAAAATATTTGTCTGATTTTCGTGGCTCGAATCTGCCAAAAGAAATTGGAAAAAAAAATATATAATTTCCGTTGCATTTCAACGACGCAAATTTCAACGTCATAGATATAATCGGTTTCAAAATATCCATCACCTATTCTGCGCGCATGCGCCCGTGTGTGTGTGCACACAGGCACTTATCTAAATACAACATTCGAGTTGAAAGAAGTGATTCGCTAGGCAATGAAAAATCTAATGGAAGTCTATATACGGTCGACGTGTCTGACACGACAATTCGGAACTTTGCCAGTTGGAACTGTATATCTATATGTAGTATATCTATAACGTCTGCCGTAAACTGAACACACACACACACACACATGGGGTCCAATATTGACAGACCAAACACATACACGTACACACGTAGTATTTAACCTGCTGTTAAAGGGCGCGTTTTAGATTTGCTCTGTATATTTACTCTGATCGTGCTTGGTATAAAACTTTGATGTAGCAAACGATCGGAGACGAATAGACACACACGCACACACGAGCGCACGCGCGCGCGGATCTTGTCACACGTCGGCCTGATGAGTTGGTCGATGTTGAAATTGCCGCATCGGTCGTGTATCCCCAAAACCGTCGGTATAAATGTGCACTTGGAAACGCGATGTACGGACGCGTCACGATGAAAATTGGAGCATATCATCGTTAAGGGGAGGGTAGGGATTTGCACTTTTGAAAAATCGATTTTTTTTGTCTTTTCTAATAGTCAAACGTTTCAAGAATATAATCCCAAAATTTCAAGTCAATCAGAGCAAAACTCTCGAAGTTATTGACTATTTAGTCCCGCTCCTCTAACACCGCAGCTCTGACTTCTCTAAACTTCAAACGCGTTTTTCTCGAAACCACTTTTTCAAAGTCCGTGATCACTGACATTTGAAAACTACATGACCGATTTATTTCAAACTTGGTACACACTTTCTACATATAAAATACCTCACCCCAACGGTTAGTTGAGATTTTTTTTACATTGAGGGGGTTTTCCACCCCCCAAAATGGCGGAATTTTTCGTAAAAAAATAGCACTTCTCACTTTACATGACCACCAAAAATGTAGAAATTAAGAAAAAAAATATCAAAGACCGTTGAGGGGAGGATTTGATCATACTTTGACTAAATTTTAATGGTACTTGATTTCAGATTATTTCTAGCTGAGATACAGTGAACACCGCAAATCGTGTTTTTCCAAAGGCGTTCTTGGAGAAGCTTTGTCACCGGCTTGTTTGTGGATATTTTCGCGTACAAATTTCACGGAATGTTTTTGAAATGACACTTAACAATGTACAAAAGGTTTCGATAAGTTTACTCTATCCATATATATGAAAAAAAAATTCGCAAAAAAGTGTCTTTTTTCACGCTGAAACGCCTACCCTCCCCTTAAATCGTAAATAGTCGTTTATGAGGGGGAAAAAATCGTCTATTTCAGCCAAAAGGCGTAATAGTATTTCGAATATTTATTTATTTAAAAAAAATGACAAATACTCACCTATTGCAAAAAAAATATTTCGTTTATTCCAGGAAAGAGGAGTGAAGAATTTGCGAGTACGTAACAAAAAAATATTCGTTTATTCCAGGAAAAAGGGGTGATCAATTTGCGGCACATGAAGAAAAAAAAAATTCGCTCATTTCAGAGTGCGCCTTTCTGGTTTCACGAACTCTTATTTCATTCTTCCATAATTGGCAAATATGTGTATATTGACGTGTATACTCAACCGGTGTATACAATTAAAAAAAAAAACATTAATTAAAAACAAATGTAACAAAAAAGAACACGGCACCCGCGTTTTTCTAGTAAAGCAATGCGAGGAAAAAAGTATACGAGAAGCAAAAGCGAGAACAAGTAGCCAGAGAAATGGAGAGAAAAGCACTATGCAAATATGATCGTACAGCGAGGATTGAAAAACAAACAGGTCGCGTGCGCATATGTGCGTTACAGGTGGGCGGCCTCTCGATCGAACTTCCGCAGGTTCTTTTTATTGTGCGTACCTTACACACACACACACATCGGAGATTCGTAGAGTATGTGTATATATACATACACACACAAACACACACACACATACCCTTCGAATCTCCGATACTATGTGTATTGTACTTCACCGCCGTATATTCCGCCAAGGGCCGGCATATCATTATAACGAGGATGCGAGCCTTGCCAGGCAGCACAGAAGAGCGGCCTCGGGGCCAGTGCATTAGGAAAATTGGAGTACCTCCAACTTTACGAGGCTGTGATTGCGGGGAGAGCAGGAAAAAGGGGGGGGGGGGCGAGTTTTTAAATGCTCTGCTTGCTGCGTGCAGAAGAATCCCCGGCACATTCAGATCCCGTGGTGTGGGCTTTAAAAGCACACACACTCGGAGAGAGAGAGCGAGAGAGATTTTGAGGACATTCGACTTCGAGGACCATCCGCATGGTGAACTATATATGTATATGTGTATATATAATTTGAAACCGTCCCAAGCTGGAAGGTTGCTGGATAAACGTCCGGCATGATCCGGGGGGGGGGGGGGGGGGGGGGCAAAGTCCGTATGCCTGCAGCTAATTGCCATGGCAAGAGCGTGGCGCCTCTGCAAGTAAAAACGTGGCTGATGACACTGCGACGCTTTGGAGTCCGCCTTCCCTCCCCCTCCAACTACCCGCCCCTTATGTGGATCGTAATTAGATGATGGCGAAGTTTGCGTCGTTAGGACGCAGCAGCGAGATGGAGGGAAAAAAATTCTTAGCATTGTCAGTCGCTTGTATTTGTGCAGGAGCCGTAGGGTTGGAAATCCGCGGGACTTGGAAAGATACATCGCGTAGTGTGGGCGAGAAATATGAATTCATAGATCGGTAGATAGATAGATAAGTAGAAAGGAAAAAAGATATATAGATAGATAGATGGGTAGATAAACAAATAGATAGATAAATAGATGAATCAATTGATTGATAGATGATTTATCAGTGCACTAGGGGCGAGAAGTCCTTTGGCATCTACCCCACATAATATATAACAATTCGTGAACAAAGAACCTCGATTCAATACAAAGAGAGCCATTACATTGACGTTTGCATCGTTGGAATGCAACGAAAATGATGATTTTTCAATTGCTCGAATTTCTTGTCGCTAATCCTCGCTACAAAAATCCGTCAATCATTTTTCAAGTCGATTATTTAGAGATCTAGAATATAAATATGAAAAAAAAGGTTTTGCACTATAATAAAAACGAGGCAAAAAAAAATGTAAAGAAGAAATTTCGTTGCATTGCAATGATGCAAACTTCAAGACCATGGAGCGTCTATATCTATACGTATAATAAAATCGTAACAAAGTCGTATCTGTACAGGAAATTTGTTTAAAAAAGATTAAGCGTTGTATCGTTTATAGACTATACAGAGGCCAAGACAGCAATGTCTTGATTTTTTGTCTCTCTGCCTGTCTGTTTGTACGTGCACGCACCATGGAAAAACTACTCAACGAATTTCATTAAAACTTGGCATAAATATAGCTCATAGCTCGGACAACCCAGAACATTCACTTCTGGACGTTTTATTGAGGCGTCTTATTGTATGGTACAACAACTCAACGATAGATGGCGCTACATGTGTTTTACATTGCACAACAAATAAGTCTCCGCCGTTCGACAAAAGATGGCCCCACTGAGATGTTATGGTTGAAATTGTCAGATGTAAGACATCATATCGTAAGGTTGGACATCTGGCAAGACCATAACCTTGAAATATTAGCGATTTTGTATCCGCATCACATAAACGCATAAACTAAACGTCATGTTCTATTTACGTTATAATAAAATGTACCCTCTAGCGGGAGAAAGTGGCAGTTGGGTTCCCTATTCTTTCATAATCGATCAGGCTATCGTACATTCGACTTGTGTCATAAATATTCCGATAATTCTGGTTGGAGAGTTTTCTTAGCTATTTTGATTGTGGTACAGTAACCCAACCTAATCCTAGAGAAGACGTTCCGATAATTCTGGTCGGAGATTTTTCTTAGCGATTTTGATTGTGGTACAGTAACCCAACCTAATCATGAAGACCACGCGGACGGAACCGCGGACACGGCTGGTGCATATACGATAAACAATAATACAATCAGTGAGCGGGGGGGGGGGTGAGGGAGGGATACCTGTGAGGGATAAACATGAAGTTTTCAGTGCCCTCGGCGGAGCGTTGCTCGTATTCCGCCCTAGTTCGCATTTTCGCGCCAACACTCAAACGGCAAAACCACACCGAAACTCTATACCCCCTCCCCCCTCAGCCTACGCGACGTTTAATATACTAATGGCTGATTCCGTTTCCTCTTACACGGTTGCGCGAGGGTTGGTTTGTGCGGTGAAAAGCGCCAGTGGTGCATACATTTTACCGTCGTAATACGACCGCGAAAAACACCGCGGGCGCTTCCCCGAGAGAGACTCGCAATCTCCCGCTGTACAAAACAGTTGTAGGTAACTCGGTACCGCCGCACTTTCTGCCCTGTTCGACGCGCGAGAGAGAGAGGTGCGATGGCCCCTTTGCAATTTTTTGAATTATTTTTCTGTGGGAACGTCGCACGGTTGCAAAAGTACGAGGAATTATGTACGATGAGAAATAACGACGGTGAACTTTGCATCGTTGGAAAGCAACGATTCCTGTTTTTTTCTTTTCGAAATTATTTTCATTTTTTTATTTATTATTTTTATTTTGATTTTGTTTCGTTATTTGTTTGATTATGTAAAGCCTTTTTTTTCGCAAAACGTTTGAGTAATTTTCGTAAGCTAAATCGGCCAAAAAGAGGACCATGAGAAATAATCAATTTTCGTTGCATTCCAACGACGCAAGCTTCAACGCTGTGGGGCAGAGACGAGTGAATAGTTTCTAGAAAAAAAACGGTCTAACGGTGAAGGGTGACTCGGGTAGAGTGTTACAAGCGTTAATCTGAAGAAAAATACGGATTGTGATGAACATTGTTGTGGATAAAGGTTGTTTCGTTTGAATAAGGGAAAAATATGGCATTGCCGATTTGATCTTGGGAGTAACTACCAAGGTCATGTGAAGGTCGACTTCGGAATGTTTCATTACAACGGTTATTTTTTACTGTACATAGCGTAACTCGAGAGCTTTTCAAAACACTGTGGATAAGCATTTTATGCTTTTATTTTATGCCAGGATTTTTTCGGTTATGAGCGTTGAAAGTTACAAGACAACACTTTCAACTTTCATAACTGAAAGAATACTCGATAAAAAAGCGTCATCCATCGTGTTGTGAAAAGCTGTCGAGCTAAGCTATAAAAATATGCAGTAAAAAATAAATTCAGCTTCGACAGACGAGAAACGGTTCATTTTTCATTGCTACTGAATTTAACAACAGAAAAAGTTATTTCGAATAAAAAAATTGTTTCGTTAAATTCAGCACTAATTGTAAATAAACCGTTTTTGGCCTGTCGAAGCCGAATTGGAAATCACAAAGTAATTTATAGCATTATTGGACATTACAATGATAAAAATCGTTTAAAAAAGAAATGATTAGTTTGAAAAAACATAGAAGGAAAAATGGACCCTGAGACTAGTCTTAAAAATCATAGAATGGGTCACTCTATTCTAGGGAATTTTTTTTTTTAATTTCAAAAAGGCAATTATCTTGAAAAAATAGTTTTCCCTTTAGAAGAAAAATTTCATTGACATTGATCATTGATAATTTGTTCATATTTTCGACGAAAGTATGCTTCAGAATGAAAAGAAAATATAATGCCATTTGTCGATATCTCACTTAGTTCAGCAGTTATCAGCGTTTAAACGTTTTTAAAACATCTTTCCAAAAATCGACATTTTTGGAAAATTATAACTCCCAAAAGAGAAGAGATAAAAATTGAAAAATTTGTGTGGATATTCTTTTCATAGGGTAGAATATCACAAAAAAAATCAGAAAAACCACAAATGGTCGGGGTCACGGGCTAAAAATGGCGTGGAATATCCCATATACATGTATGTAAATAAAAAATGATATTTTGAACCCGTCGTACATGTGCATATATTCATTAGATATTTCAGGACATCCCTAAACATTTTTCCAGCGGATTGGCGATTTTGAAATTGAAAGTCTCCTTAAAACGACCTTCATATGAATATCTATTTATTAGACATTCGTCTAAATATATTTACATTGGACATTCATCTGAAAGTGACTGTGGGGACAGGGGGGTTTCCAAATGTTGCGGACGTAGAGATAAATCGACACTTAGGGTACGGTCCTCGAAATCGAATGGCTTCAAATCACCTTCTTCCATGTCTATCATAGTATGTCATCAATATGTGAAGAGATGCGAAACTCGAGAGAAGAAAATTCGAGTCTGTTCCTCGGCCGAGCTGCGCGCGGTATATACGTGCGGAATATTAATTCGCGTCGAGCTTTTGTTTATACACATTTAAATACGGGAAAATGCTTTGGCGGGGGGAGAGACGGACACCACAGGAAGCTGGCAGCAGGAGCCTCTTCAAAATTTCCTGAATAATTTCCTCAGCTTTGTATTCCGGCAATGTCACGTTTTCGCTTCTTCCCGTTGCCGTTTGCATTCGTTCCGAGCTAGTTTCCTTCTCAATTTATTCCATTCAATCATAAGCATTTGGCTGAAGGCCTCGCGCAGTTTCTTATTCGAGCAGAATCGTAAGTACCAAACAAAAAGGAGGATGTCGAAGTTTCGAACCTTAGTGTGCAGCGCATTTTTGTACGTACATACTTTGTAATCAATTAATTTATTTCGAAAGAAGTAAATTTCATTTCTATATTGAGAATAAAATCAATTTCATTGAATAATATTTTAGTTGATAAAAAATTAATAATTATCAAAAGACATTAATTAATCTGTTAGTAAAGTAAAATGAAAAATATACAATTCGTATTAATTGTCTGAACGAAATAAATGGGGATTGCACAGGCTGTGATGCCAATCATATTAATACAATTAATACAATTTTTATTACTTGAGTTTGTTTAATTTTTATTAGAGAAATACAATGTACTTCTTTTAAAAAATATTACCTTATTACAAAGTACGTACACATTTTCTGCACTCCAACGCTCAAAACTTTGACATCCTCCTTTTTTATATTTAAGATTCCCCTCGTCCTATTTCTACCTTATTACCTTATTATTATCAATTACAATTTTTTTAATTGTATCGAAAATCGATACAATTACATTTACAAGAAATTGTATTTTTTTAATTGCATCGAAAATCGATTTTAAATATGAAAGATCGATTTTTTACCCATTTGATCAATTTACATTTGGACTACATGTCAATAATTTAATAAAATTATTGACAAGTAGTCCAAATGTAAATTGATCAAATCGGTAAAAAATCGATCTGTCATATTTAAAATCGATTTTCGATACAATTGAAAAAATTGTAATTGATAATAATAAGGCAGTTACTCCTCCCATTTTATTAGAAATAGGACGAAGGGAATCTTAAATATAAAAAAGGAGGATGTCGAAGTTTTGAGCGTTGGAGTGCAGAAAATGTGTACGTATTTTGTAATAAGGTAACATTTTTAAAAAGAAGTACATCGTATTTCTCTATTAAAAATTAAACAAACTCAAGTAATAAAATTGTATTTAATAAACAAGTTTTTGTTTGGAACAGAACGAAGGATATAATGGATAATTATTAGCTAAAGTATCATTTTCCGGGTCACTTAATGAAAATGAGAATTTTAGAATCATTAATATAAAAATATGATATGATACTTCCAATAATATGTTTCACAGTGAAATAATGATGAAAATGAATAATATAGATTTCACCATTAGCTCCTGAAGAATTATTTTAAGCATATTCAGGAATAAAAAATAAATTAATAATAAATACAGCGATAATTAGGATGGGTAAAAAAGGCAATACGAAAAAATGATATTCTAAACTGAAAACCCGCATCAAAATCATTCTACTTTTATTTATGGGATACATAAAACTGTTGAAATTAAATTGCTAATAACCGTAACGTCTCAATATAATTTCTCCCCATTTCTGGCAGCGGTAATGAGACGCTCGAGCGTTGAAATACAAAACGAGGGAAAAAAGAGAAATACTGGAGCCTGGTCAAAAATCGATTGCAAATAAGGTTGCATTTTCCGGGCGAATAAAAGGGACAAAATGAATAAAAATAAATAAAAGAGGAATTCCTCAAGATGGTACAACCGTCGAGAGTGAGCCGCGAGTCTTATGCAAAGATCGTTTTTCTCGACGTGTTTTTTCTTTGCTTGTTATAGGTGCGTCCAAACCTCGCCTCTTGAACCCCCATTGCGGAACAGTCGCGTCGCGGAAAAGTCGTTTTTTTTTTTCGTATCGCACCTCGATGAGCTTTCGAGACCATTCCGGGAGTAGCGGAAAAGGAAAAGAAAGGAAAACTCTTGTCCGCCAGTTGTACCCATCGATCGCAGGAGTTTTCCTTCTTCGCGTACACTGACGTGAGCGGAGAGACTCGGAAGACTGAAGCCCGTGCGAACGGGACATAAATATTCATTAACGAGAGGGGAGGCACGAAATTGCGAGGATTTCGGAGTGTATGCATACCGGGTGGCCCTTTAGCACTTTTGATATCATCGAAACTATAGGTGTCGGGGAGAAATTCGTCCAGCTGAGGTTGCACTGTACCTAAGTGACCTTCGTATCTTGGAAGCAACTCCAGTTACAAAAAAACCGTCATCACCATCCGATGACCTCTCCTGTACAGTGCAACTTCCGTTGGGCACATTTTTTTCCGACACCCGTTGTTTCGGTGATATCGAAGGTGCCAATAGTTGCTGGACGACCCGGTATATACAGCCCTCAAATAGGAGGTAAATAAGAAGCGAGCGCGGTGGTTGTACACCGTCGCAATAAAAGCTCTGGGGAATTTCAAGATACTTTTGCGTTTGCGTTGCGCGCGGTGTATGGCAAGTGTATTGCCCTGAGAGAGGGTGAGAGAGAGAGAGAGAGAGAGAAGATTCGGTCATCCTCGAACACCGAGAGCACACACACCGCCCTCGTGACGTAAATCGCATAATTTATGCATTCTGTACTGTATCCCGCGGTACGCGAACAAGATCGATGCAAGGCGAAGCACATGCGCTTGCGGATTTTCTTCACCCGGTAGCTTTTTCGACGAGACGTCAAATGGATTTTTTTTGCCATATTGGGCGACCAAAACGTCTACGTGTAAAATATGGAAATGTACGATTTCCTGTAGTCGATGTTTTCGTTTGGGTTTGTTTGAGTTCGGGGTTGGGACGAACTTGTCTGAAAACGCAATGGAAAAATAAATAAATACGATATGACATTTGAAGAATGTATGCATGTGTATTCGTATTGTCATCTACATTATTTAAGGGAGACTTTGTCCTCGAAATCAGCGGGAGATGTTAGCGGCTCAACATGAGCAGCTAGAAGAAGAGGAGGGATGCCTCTATGGACCAGGCATTGCCGATTAGCGGTAATTATAAACACATTTGTGTAAACACATTACAAAACTTTAAACGCGTTTTTCGCGAAAACGCGTTTTTAAAAATGGCTGACATTCTCCTGACCGCTGTAATTAACATATCGACCTGAAATTTGGAGAGCATACTCAGAAAATATGTCTTCACGGAATGACGGATCGTTTTTTCGATAGATACATTTTTGCATTTATTATTTATCTTTTTATGCGAAAAAAACGCGAAAATTCGATTTTTTTATAAATTGCCGCCATTTTCCGAAATTTGTACTAAACGAAAAACCCATCCGTCATTCCATGACCAAAGGGTCACAGATTGATAATATGCTTTGAATTTGTGTTTCAGATCAACGAAGAGGGGGCAGTGATGTCAGCCGTTTACCTCCCGCGATTTGAGGACCTGTTTTCGCGGAGCTGCAACGGCCGTTATTTTGGTTTAAAAAAACAAAAATTTTAACGTTCTGTATATCATGAATAAAAGCAAGAAAAAAACCGCACTCAAAAAGCTTTACTCGTTTCCTTTAAAAAAAATAAAATGTAAACACCTGAAATATGGCACTCCAAGGACAAAGTCTCCGTTAATATCAATAGTATTTAAATGGTATTCTTTTTGGTTTTATTTATTGGGGTCTCAGTTAATTCCTGAGTTTCAACGTACTCCCTTGCGGATTATTACGTATAATTAAACTGGTAAAATTTCGAGACGGGAAAACATTGTATTTTTTTATTTTCAACGCAATAGATTCGGTTGAAATCAATCGATTGACGTGAATAGAAAACTATGAAATTTTAACGGGGAAAAAAATGTCGAAAAAAAATCTGAAATAATTCTATTGCGTTGAAAATAGAAAAATACAATTTTTTCCCTCTCTTGAAATTTTAGAAAACTATAAAATTTCAACGGGGAAAAAAATGTCGAAAAAAATCTGAAATAATTCTATTGCGTTGAAAATAGAAAAAGACAATTTTTTCCCTCTCTTGAAATTTTACTACAAACCCCTTAGTTCTCTAGTTACGGTAATTAAATCATCTGAATTTTTACCGAGAATAGGTGAAAAATTACGAAGAAAAATCTGAAAAAATTCTCGCGAACGCAACGAAAACCGATTCAGCTTTTTACTATTTTGAGGTTTTCCTTGAATCCTTGTCGTTTTCGCGTAACACGTTATTTTTCAAACTATCTCTTTTTTTCAAATCAAAATATCTTCGGAAAAAAATCGTACGCAGCTAAAAAAAAACAAGATTAAAGTTTGAGCTTCCCCCTTTATGATTTCGGTAAAGGAAATGCATAAAAATGTTTTTGTCTGTAAATGGGATTCACTAGAAAGGGAACAAAAAAAACAAAAGAATGTCTTTTTCGAAAAAAGGTAATAGACGTAAAAAAAATAGTAAACGTTTTTCAACACAAACGGAATGAAGGTGAACTCATTCCCTTCTAAATGCCGTTTATTAAATTCATTTTTGTCGACTATCGGCGAAATGGCATACAAAATCGGTCCGGAACTTTTTTAAATTTTTGTCCGGAAACTTTTCGCCAGTGGTGTATATATATATATATATATATATATTTATTTCTATAACATTTATTATTGATATATTTATATAACAAACACCAGTCAATTGCCAAACGAAAAGAAGAACAAAAAACGTCGTACGTCTCCGTTTTCGCACCAAAGACCCGCCGCGGACCATAAATTCGCGTTCCGTTCTAAAAATCACAAAGACAATATCGCGCGGGTAACTTTGGTGAGCGTCATTTCCGGTTGCTCCAAGTCTGACACGTACAACGACCGTATTCTAATTTATTTTCAGCCCGTCAATTGGAGCGCGAGGCACGTGCGGTTCGTCCGCATAACAAAAAATTATTCGGAACAAAAAAAAGAGAAGACACTCGTCGAAAGCGCAAAGGCGAGTGCGCAGGTCTAACTCGAAATATCAGAGAGCCACGGATTTATTCGGCGGAATATTGGAAAGTCGTATGGTACGGGGAGGGGGGGGGGGGGGGAGGGGGGCTACGGGTGAAAGAATGAAAAAAATGGAGGCGAGTGCACGCGGGTTGAAGGGAAAAAAGAAACGGAGTGAGAAAAAGGGGTGGACGAACGTGAGCGGGATAACGCTAAGCTCACGCGACTTTTTAGCCTTTTGTCAACAAGAGAGGGGGGGGGAGGGAGAGAGGGAGAAAGAAAAGTTAAAGGGTGCAACGCGTCCTCACGCAAAATACACGATAAAAATTATATATATATATGCATATAGGAGTGTGTGTTAGAATTGGAATAAATTTACGACGCTGTAGAAGGGTCGAGGATTAAACCGCGTACGCGGGCATTTCTTCTTTGTTTTTTTTTACGTTTCTTCCTCAAACCTGACTTCCGGTATACTTTCTATCTCGAAGCTCCGGTTTCGCCTCGTTACAGAGAATACGAGGATTTTCCAGGGTGAAAATGATGAAGGGCTTAACGGGGGCACGAACAGCCGTACAAATAATGGCAGAGGCTGATTTATGGAACGACACAATATTAATGGTAGCGTTCGGTCTTGTTGGATAACACGCACTGAAAAACTCGATTGGCGAAGTATCCAATTCTCGTGGTTTTTTATTTTATTTTATTTTCAACGCGGCAATGAAACGATCCAATTGCGCGTCGCTTACTGCATTATTCATATTTTTTTTTCTGTGCACTGTAAAAAGATTTAGTGAAACCAACTAAACGTTTTAGTTGATCCTTTTTCATTTGAATTAGCTAACATTTTGGTGAAATGAATTTAAAAAAGTTTGATTCTGCTTACGCAGAGTTTAAAGAAAAATGTATTTATTCATCAGAATCAATATCTATTTAAGAGCATTGAGTAATAACAAATTCGTATGCGTATAAGAATTTCGGTATTTGGTATTATTTGATGAAAAAAAATTAGCCCTACAGACTAAACGGGTCTGTTTAGATTTTTATTTGAATTAACCCTTCGACTGCACACTTCCGCCACGAATCTCTGACTGCATCTCGAATCGGTCGGACCCCAGACATTTTTCAGATCGTTGTATTTCGGGAAATATGGATTTTTTTTACAGACGTTTGACATGTAGTCAATGATCCGTATTTTATGGCCCAACATTTATTTTTGAAGAAAAACAATAATTTTGTGCTTATACATTCGTTCAAAGTGGGAGATGCGTTGAAAAAAAAAGTACTTGCACGAAGAAGAAAATGAGGTCAAAACGACCCAGTGGGCAGTCGAAGGGTTATACATCTTCACACTTTACAATTTTCAAAAAATCAATTTTTTTAAATTACATTTTTCGTAAGTATACATATCCAAAAGCAGCATACTACAATTTATGAAGATCGGAGGAGTCTACCTATATTTTTGTGTGGCCTTTACTTTACTACCCGAGCACGTTCATCTGCTCGTTCAAAACTTTAAACGCGATTTTCGACGGCTTGTTGATAAAATCTTCGAAACTACTGAACGAATCCTTATGAAATTTTAACCTCATATTCTTTACAACTATAGCTATAGCGTATATCAATGTTTTTTTGAAATTTCGATCTTTACAATTTTTTCCCCCAAAAACGGTGAAAAACACGTTTTCTTTGTTTTTTTTTCAAAAAGTGTCCGCCATTTTGTTATTTTTGCATACATAGTAAATCGTATCATATGCACTATAGCCATTAACATACTGAATCTAAAACCGTTTGATTTTTTTGTTTCAAATAATCCATCTTCGAGAATTCGTCAACATTTTAGGGACATTTTTTTACTACCATTTTTGTCTATAAAGAGTGACTTGAATAAATAAAAAAATGTTTAAAATGTATTTCGAATGTGTATTTATTAAGTGTAACAACATTTATATCTATATCTATAATATGAACCTATCAAAAAATTCATGAAAATAGCCATTTTTAGCGTCTAGAGTGAGAAGACGCCTTAACTAGCAAATTCATACACGCGTACGGTCTGTAGCCGGAGTCTGGCGCAGGGATCGAGGCTTCTCCTGCAAGCCATATGAACTCCTAGCGAGCATATAATCAAGTCCGCGAAACCTACCGACGCACTACGAATTTTGGGCATTGACGCTCGTTGTCGTCAGAGTGTATTCCGAATGACGTGGAAGTAATGTGATGAGAAACATGCTCTCGTATGTACCGAAAAGGTGGTAGTACAAAATATGTTTTTATAATGCTTCACCATTGACGATTGTTAATGATACGGACAATTATATTTTGTATATGAGAAAATATAGCAAATTTGCTGGTTGCAAATCGAAATACTAGTAATTCAACTACAATTTTTATTCGTTCGAAATAACAATATATTTGAATTCAAGACACCCCGTGCAGAAATTGTTTGGGAGTCCCAAGATGTACCCACATGTCTATAGGGATTTGTTAGGGAAATCGCAGATAGGGACTCCTCATTGGGATCCAATTGGATTCTGCACTGTTCCCCGATGAACGCCGTTTGAGAATTCGTACCACCTTCGAATCGAAAGGATGTGTAACATCACGAGAAAAAAACTCCGTGTATGAAAACATAACCCGTATGCTTCGTGAAAGCGTGCGCGTGTCGTGATATTATATCAAAGCGCGGTAAAATAAATAACAAAAGATAATTACAATGGACTTCGGTGATGTGATTGAAATCGATTTTTAAGATATACTTTTTGAAGCAGATTATACTTTTTTCCACGTTTTTATTAACTCGCTTTCCTGTATGTCTGTCTGTTCGGTAAAAATTTTGCAATCGATGGTAAACTAACTTCCGGCTGAGCTAGTGACTTGAAACTTTGAACATAGCTCAGATCTGGATGACAGACAAATAAACAGACAGGAAAGTTTGCCACAAAGAGTAAAAAAATTGTGCAAAAATAAATAAAAAAATGTAGTTTAATGAAAGAAAAAAACGAAAAATATTAATAGTGAATAGTGCATTAGTGACAATTTCTACGATGGTCAAGGAGACATCCCCCCAAAGCAAGCGACCCCTAGAAAAGGAGAAGCAAAATTTCACACACAAAAGACTAAAAAGCAGAAAATAAATGTATGCAAATTAAAAAAATGTTTAAACGGCGTTTTTAAAACGGACTAAAAAGTATAAAATAATTTCTTCTAGCCCCAAACCGATTTATAACCGAATACAGTTTCCTAACCCTATACAGATTGTTCTGAAAATGTGTGATTGTGAATTTTTAATGGCTATGAAAATACTTGGAATATTTAAAACGAAAAACGTGATAGTAAGGAATAGTAACGAGTGCAGGAAGTAGCTGTCGTTGAAAAAGCTCACGCAACAGTTCATATCATTTGCAGTGCAATAAAATTGTTAGTGCCTTAGGTGAACTATTCATGCATCAATTATCTATTGCATGCGCATCCACGTTTTTCGTTTTAAATCTTACAAGTATTTTCATAGCTATTAAAAATTCACAATCACAAATTTCCATGACAATCTGTATGGGGTTAAGAATCTTTATTGACTTAGACATCTTTATATGGCTAGGAGAAATTATTTTATACTTTTTACTCCTTTTAAACACGCGATTAATTTTTTTAAATTTATTTATGAGATATTTATGCTTTTTTAAGGTCTACCCATTTTGTATATCTATATATTTTGTTTAGAAAATTCAAGGTAAATAATGGGATGGGTTCCATAAAAAGTCGTATCGGGTTCTGTTCGATAATGTAGGAATCCTTTAGAATTCATAGTGGGTTCGTACATTGGATTCCAATAGGGAATCCCGATTAGAATCCAATGTACGAGTGTGACGTTATCGTATAGGTATCCGATGCGATAACCCATTGAATCTCTATCAGGAAGTGAGTACAAGTATGGCAATCCAATTGGATACCAATCAGGCAATGAGAACAAGTATGGGAATCCAATTGGATACCTATGAGCAAGGGGGAACAAGTATCCAATTTTGGTTGCCTACAACAATTTCTGCACGGGGCATTTGTCGCATGCAAATAAAGCTATTTTTCATTCAAATATATCTCTTATACATTCAAATAAACCATTTATTTTTATCAAATACGTATTTATTGAATTGTGACGATCGAGGAATGCTTGGAACAAATGAAAGAATGTATTTGAAACAAATAGAATCGTTGTAAACCGTGAGGCAACGAAAAAACTGTTTCACTTAAGTAGATCCTAGTTAAGGGAGACTTTGTCCTTGAAATGCAGCGGGAGATGTTAGCGGCTCAACATGAGCAGCTAGAAGAAGAGGAGGGATGCCTCTATGGACTAGGCATTGCCGATTAGCGGTAATTATAAACACATTTGTGTAAACACATTACAAAACTTTAATCGCGTTTTTCTCGAAAACACGTTTTTAAAAATGGCTGACATTCTCCTGACCGCTGTAATTAACATATCGACCTGAAATTTGGAGAGCATACTCAGAAAATATGTCTTCACGGAATGACGGATCGTTTTTTCGATAGATACATTTTTGCATTTATTATTTATCTTTTTATGCGAAAAAAAACGCGAAAATTCGATTTTTTTTTAATTGCCGCCATTTTCCGAAATTTGTACTAAACAAAAAACCCATCCGTCATTCCATGACCAAAGGGTCACACATTGATAATATGCTTTGAATTTGTGTTTCAGGTCAACAAAGAGGGGGCAGTGATGTCAGCCGTTTACCTCCCGCGATTTGAGGACCTGTTTTCGCGGAGCTGCGGGGGCCGCCATTTTGGTTTTTTTCCAAAAAAAAATTTTTTTAACTTTCTGTATATCATGAATAAAAGCAAGAAAAAAACCGCACTCAAAAAGCTTTACTCGTTTCCTTTAAAAAAAATAAAATGTAAACACCTGAAATATGGCACTCCAAGGACAAAGTCTCCCTTAAATTAAATAAACTTTTTGAACAGTGTTTCATACACAGTGTGTCATAATTTAGTTAATAACATTAACTAAATTCTATAGCAGCGGATTATATATTGTTGCAATATATGTTAAATTGTACCCCACCATACTAACATGATCCAGCGTACATTACTTCGTTTTATACGTTATGCCGGGACTTCATACGACTGAGCGCTAAACACGAGTTAGGTCCCAACTGTAGACTATGTTGCTTGAGCAAAACAAACAGCAAGGAAGGATACATTTTTTTCACACGCAAAACTATACATGCTTGTATACAATATATTTTATATATATATATTAACTGTGAACGCCATAAACGCCCAAATGTAGCCGATAAATATGAGAGACCCGCCGAGCGGTGGTATGAGCACCGAAAATGTGCAAGGACGTGGGAAGCAGTAGAAAAGCCCCAGGCGGACGTACTTTAATATATATATATATATATATATATATATATATATATATATATATATATATATAGGTGCTAGCAACGCGAAGCGTCCGCGATATGATACTCCCATGATATGGGACATATCCATCCCAATTTCCGTTCAATCCCGGCGGACGTTTTGCATAGAAATTTCTTGTATCAGGTAGAGAATGAAGCTGAGCGATGCAAACGCTCAGCAGCAAGGGACCTTCGCTCGGGCAAATTGGAAAACTTGTCAACGCATTTACATATCTGTATGCACATATATGTGTGTATGTATATATCAAAGTTTTTTTGAAGATCCTGCACTTCAAGGACCGTCATCATAGTAGCCCAGGTATGAGGTTCCGAAAAGCTCCCTCTACTGATCGAGCTGATATTTTGCACAGACCTTCCTTCAAATATTCTAAAACAACCCCTAAAAGGATTTTTGGCGACTAGCAATAGTCTTCGAGATATCGAATTTTGAGAGTTATTTACTTTACTGCGTTCCTGCTATATCTATACCAAAGTGGCTCAGTTCTGACTATACCTATATATTTGATCGCGCTCGCTGCTTTGTTTGGGTTCTTCGTCTACGAAAATGGAATGTAAAACATTCGCAGGAAGATCCATCTTCAGAGCTATTGAAGGACATAAAGTGCGCTTATCAAGATAAGTGAAGTGTTTTAAGCCTTCCACAGAGCAGCCATGGGAACAAATTAGGGAATAGAAATACGAAGTGCATAGACAGTAAAAAAATAACCCGAAAAATAAAATAAAAACTATCCGGTACCCCCGTAAAAATTAAACTATAAAAAAGGAAAAAAATTAAACCTATTTTTAGAACGCAAAAAAATGATAACCACCCAAAAAGTTCAAAATATCTTCAAAACCCAGAAAAAATGTAACTACAGAAAGAAAAGGAAACTAAGTGAAACTATTTTGAAACTCCAAAAAAAATTAAGTACAAGAAAACGGAAATAAAATTAAAAATTCAAAAAAGAACCACGAAAAAGATTGAACACTCAAAAAAAGTTGAAACGAAAAAGAAAGTGTGGGGAAACCCAACCCACGTTTCTGTGTCTATCACAAGGTTCCACGCACCTCCGGATTTCACACGCACACCCGAGGCATAATAGAACCGTGGGGTGCGTGGGGTACTGGTATGGGCGCGGGGCATCTCGGGTGTGCGTGTGGAATGGTGGGGTGCGTGGAATACTGGGGTGGGCGCGGGGCACCTCGGATGTGCCTGCGGAATCGTGGAATACTGCTGTAGGCGCAAAGCATCTCGGGTGTGTGTGTGGAATCGTGGGGTGCGTGGAATACTAGTTTTGAATAGTGTTTAAATTTGCCATTGAAATTTTACCTCGCCTCAGCATGGTCGATTAGTATCGAAGACAATTACTACAAATTATACGTTCCATCCATGGCGGAAAACTTCAGCGAAGCACCATGCAAGATTACCGCAGACAAGAGAAACAAAAAGCAAACGCTAGTCGAGCAGCGAGACTCCTAGTTGGTAAGCCTTGGTGACCGGCCCCGTAGTGATGGCAAGTAAAGTAAGCGTAAGATGGAAACGTAAGCGGTGGGAGGCTATCGCATTAGCTAGACGAATATCCGCACAAAGAGGAGAGCGCGATCACTTATATAGGTATATAGAACTGAGCATCTTCGGTATAGATATAGAGGAGCATAGTAAATTAGACCAATTTCAAAATTCGATATCTCGAGAACTATTGCTAGTCGCCGAAAATCCTTTTAGGGGTTCTCTAAGAAGAGTAAAAGGAAGGTCTGTGCGAAATTTCGGCTCGATCAGAGGGGGGTGCTTTTCGGAACCTTACGCAAAGTCATTTCAAGAAAGGTCTTACCTCTAAAAATGAAAGATTCGATTTAACAAGACACGAATTAAGGAACGTTCTCAAAACAGGAAGATGTACTGACAGTCAACGGTTCATATATATGATGGAGTGAAATATCTATTCTCGAACACACACTCGCGCACGCACACGCGCACATATATATATTAGGGTGATTCGTTTCAGGGTAACTTTTTTTTCTGACCCATCGTGCCCGAAAACCTTTAGTCGGTACCCAAAAACGAAGTTTCGTCAAGTCAGGGGGTGTTGTCAAAAAATATTTAGAGGTCGTGAATCAAAATTGAAGGTTTCCCATTTGATTAATATTGAAAAAAATGTTTTTCTCATTATTAGTGTTACCATTCCGCGAATTTTGATATCGCGATATTTTCCAAGTGGGTTCTCATAGGAAATATGATACTTTACAATAAAGTTCATTGAGCCAAGTCCGTAAATTCAACCGTTTCAGCGGTATCATTATTTCAAGTGAATATTGTATGAAAATATCTATTCAAACGGCTGTAACGCCTAAGCTATTAGATATATCGAAAAAAATTCAAATGAGAACTATGCAGAGAAAGTAATTTTCTACAAAAAAGTCTTAAAGCCGAGCCCGAAAATTCAACTCTTTCTCAGCTCTAGGTGGATGAAGTAAAATAAATAGATTTTTTTTTATTAAAAAAATATCTATTTATTTTACTTTATTAAAAAAAATTTTATTAAAAAAATATCTATTTATTTTACTTTATCCACCTAGAGCTGAGAAAGAGTTGAATTTTCGGGCTCGGCTTATAAGACTTTTTCGTAGAAAATTACTTTCTCTACAAAGTTCTCATCTGAATTTTTTTCGATATATCTAATAGCTTAGGCGTTACAGCCGTTTGAATAAATATTTTGCACAATATTCTCTTGAAATAATGATGCCGCTGAAACGGTTGAATTTACGGCCATGGCTCAATGAACTTTATTGTGGAGTATCATATTTCCTATGAGAACCCACTTGAAAAATATCGCGATATCAAAATTCACGGAATGGTAACACTAATAATGAGAAAAACATTTTTTTCAATGTTAATCAAATGAGAAACCTTCAATTTTGATTCGCGACCTCTAAATATTTTTTGACAACACCCCCCTTTCACGAAAGTTCGTTTTTGGGTACCAACTAAAGGTTTTCGGGCACGATGGGTCAAAAAAAAAAGTTGCCCTGAAACGAATCACCCTAATATATATATATATATATATATATATATATATATATATATATATATATATATATATATATATAGGATGATTTACAACTATTAGCGCTTTCTTGGTGAGCATATAGAGCGTGTCATTGCGAGCGAAACGCTTTTTTCTAATGCCGCGGCGCCGTGTGACAAAAATTGGCTGAGGTATTCGCGTGCTGCGTCCGACGCTGAGTAAACAACGCGAATATTCTTCCCTTAAAGTATTGAATAATAGCCGAAACTTATTGAATCGTATCGCTTGATTCGGCTAATAGGTTCCGCACGTAAGCAGCTACCGTGCCATTCTATGAAATGTGAGTGTGCATCGTTGGAATGCAATGAATTTTTCCTTCTCACATTTTTTTTTGGTCAGATTTGAGCTACAAAAATCACTAAAACATTTTTGAGGATTTTCATTTGGACATGTACAATCTAAATCTGCAGAAAAACAATTGTGTACAATAATGAAGTGAGGAAATGGAATTATAAAAAAAATCGTCTCATTCCCACGATGCAAACTTTAACACCATGCCATTCTTTAGTTAATTGGACTTTGAACCCAAATATCTCGGCCAATTTGTGTTGCACCACATTACAACAACGAAAAACGTGTCGCTCGCAATAACATCCCCTATACACCCACAAATACCCTAATAGTTCTAAGACCCTAATATAATAAATGAATAATTCGATCGAAACATCGACGGGAAGGATGATTTCGGTCAGGATAACGTTGTGCACAAAGTTCCTGTGCTTGCACAGAGTTTTTGCCGGTCTCACCATAAATCAGAATCATTTCCACTTGCTCTGCTCGACTGTACAATACCATTTTCAATACGGTTATCACATGTTACTTTGAATGGATACACTTGTCTACTGATTCTAATATTGGTGGATGGTAAACATTCTTCGCTCTACAACAGTTTTACTATGTTACAATGCCAGTATTTACAAACATCAGACACATCTCCGACTATTGGCATTATTGTATTCGTTGTATAACCTTGTATATTGTATCCGTTGGATACACACTATCACACCAGAAACTATTCAAAGGTCAAGGGAATCATTCACCCGGCGTCCTGAAAAATGTGTCGAGGCCATCACTTCGAAAATATGTCACAATAAATATTCTGCACAAAAAATTCAATTACGTTATTCGGATATTCTTATTGTGAATACCATCACGATTTCCCGTTTTTACACGTGTATTTTGGTGAAAAATCATTTCAAGGTCATGATATCATAGGTCGTTGGATTCGTCTGAATATCAGCTCCAACGTATTAATAAAAAAAAAACGTGTTCCCATTTGAAAAACCATTGATGACCTTGAGAACGCAAAAACTATGACCTTGACAAAAATGATTTTTCCACCACTGTATCAGCCCTTCGAAATCAATCAAATTACCTCCTGACATTTTTTTCGTCATTCTAACGGCAACGGAGATATTTGGGGCGCTCACGTTAAATGGTCCACCCTGTATATATATTTACACACATATATATATATATATATATATATATATATATATATATACCACGAAAAGATGGTACAATAAGAAATGGAGAAAAGCATTTTCACTGTCGTATGCGACGGCGGGCCAGCTCGCAGCCGGTGAAAAAAAAATAAAAAAAAACGATAAAGAAAAAAAACGTTCATTCAGACCTGCGGACAAGTGGATTTAACCGCAGCGCTGGACGAGCAAACCCACCCTCGGTTGCCACGATGGACGACCGGGTTGCAGCGCCCACATACTGAGTTACTTCTGCACAGCGTTTCCGCGCTGCGAGCCCCGCAGCCAGCAGAAGAACGCGAGGCCAACGCAGTCCCCCTTCGTTTCGTCCTGCGAACATCTTTTTTTTTTTCGATTTAATGTCGCTGCGCTAGGCAAAAAAAGGTCGAAAAAATAACGGTTTGCGCGGAACGGACGTGCAAACGCGAACAAAGGGTATTGAGAAATTTTAATAAACCGCGATGCAACTGAGATCACTGCGCCTGCGTTGGCCCTTCACTTTTTACGCTCACTTCCGGTGCACCCACAACGAAGCGGCTTTTTACCGGTTTTCCATGTAAGCAAAATTCCGCGTATGCAGTACGCGCGGGCTTCGTGTTGTAAAGTTAAACGTACGGAAGTGTACAGGTTATAGCCGCATTGGGAAACGACTATAACGATGCAGGCGAAAACCGCGTGCATATTTATTGCACACACAGGTATATATACCGGGTGGTCCAGAACCTATTAGGCTCTTTTATATCTTCGAAATTATGGGTACCGGAAAGAAAAAATCTCCAACGGAACTTGCATCTTCCGGAAGGGGCCATCGGATGGTGATGAGGATTTTTTTGTAGGTGGAGATGCTTCCAAGATACGAAGGTCACCTTTGCTTTTTTTCGAATGGAACGCTGTTTTTTTTGTCTAACATCGGATGATAATGGCTGTTGAGACGAATACAATGGCCTACGACGCAAGGTCATTCAAGGTCATCTGATTGCCTTCCGTTTGTAAAAGGTGTTCGAAGTGATGAGCGTCGGTATCAGGGCAATACCCTATAGTCTTTCTATCGCCGATTCCCTTGCATGTCTTACAAGGAAAGGTTGCGAGGTCGAACACTCCGATCTCGATGAAATTTGGCATACTTGTAGAATGGGTAAAAATAGGCGATACGTATTTTTTATATCTGCGGAACCCGATTTTGAAGGGGTAAAACGCACCCTCGAAAATGGGGGTGTTTTTAATGTTTCGTCGATAACGTTATCGTTCTCATCTCCAATGTATAGTACACGAAAAAATAAACATTGTTGCCATATGATTTTTTTTTCATATCTCGTACCGTTGAAACGTTATCGACGAAAAACGAGAAACACCCCAATTTTCGAGGGTGCGTCTCGACCCCTAAAAATCGGGTTTCGCAGATATAAAACAAGCAGCATAAAAAAGCAGCTATAAACAACCCAAACAAACATTTTTTCGTGTATTGGAGGTGAGAACGATAATGTTATCGACGAAAATCGAAAACTACCCCTATTCGCAAAGGTGCGTTTCACCCCTTAAAAATCGGGTTCCGCAGATATAAAAAAATACGTGTCGCCTATTTTTACCCATTCTACAAGCATGCTAAATTTCATTCAAATCGGAGACATCGACCTCGCAACTTTTCCTTGTTAGTACTTCGAACACCTTATACAAACGAAATCGACTCCGATGACCTTCAATGACCTTGTGTCGCAGGTCATTGTATTCGTCTCAACAGCCGTTATCAGATGGTAGACACAAAAACACAGCGTTCCATTTGAAAAAAAAAAACAAAGGTGACCCGTGTATCTCGTAAGCAACTCGACCTGCGAAAGAATCGTCATCATCATCCGATGAGCCCTTTTATACTGTAGAACTTTCATTCCACAAATTGTTTCCCAGCACCCATAGTTTCGACGATATCAAAGATGCTAATAACTACTGGACCACCCGGTGCATATAGTGAACCGAAAAGAACGATCCTCGTTCGTTAACGATCCCCGCAGTCGTCCGGCCGACGCAACACAGTGATGATCACAAGCCTCGCCCGAAGCTCGTTGACGAGCAACGGCAAAAAAGGGCCGATGAAAAAAGTTTCGAAAAAAAAACAATGGAGGAATAAAAACAAAAGGAAATGTCTTTATCTAGTGTGCGGAACGTAAAGCCGGCGGAAGTTGGCCTCGATGAAATTTGAAATTTTAGCACGAAACTACCGAGCGGCCAGACCCTTCGTCCTCCCGCCGCTGTTTTTCTCTGCAGCGCTTTTCATCGAACGATTCTATTCACGAACGTAACGAAGAACAACCGACCAAATTGCTGAGCAGCCATACGTTTGTTATTTTTTTTTTCCTTTTTACGGTTTTGTTGCTTTTTTGGGAATTTTAAGGGGAAGGCTTCGATCGCCTGGTTATCTATCATGTACGAGAGTATATAGAGGGCGTCCAGGTATAAATGGAAAATGTATATGGTTGTGCGGCGGCAGAGAGAAAGAGGGAGGAAGAGTATAGTGCGGTGACCGGAAGCACTCGAGAAATTCATTGTCGGTCGAAACGATTCCAGTGATTTAATAGGCAAAAAAACGAGTAGCGATTCTCCATACGTCGTGGAAATCGTTCACGAAAAAAACATCGTGCTGAAGCTTGCCTCGTTGTAATGCAACGAAAATTCTCTTTTATGCTTTATTTCCCTATTTTTATTACTCGACAATTTTTTATTGCTCCTTCAGATTGTATATTTCTAAGCAAGCAACTTAAGGCGGTCCTCTAGTTTCTCGGGTCGAAAAAATCGATTTTTTTTTTTTGATAAATCACATCTACAACATGTGTAGAAAATGTGTGCCAAAGGATTTTTCGATATTCGAAGTGGTTCACAAGTTACGGCCCTGGAACGGAGCAGGTATACGGAGCAGGTATACTTTCAAACGCGTTTTTCTCGAAACACCATTTTTCGAAACGGTGACCACGATATTTCAGAAACTACTGCACCGATCTTGTTCAAATTTATACAGCATCTTTAATATGTTATAAGCCAGCGATTGAACTAGGATTATCATGATTGCTTCGATAGTTTTTCTTGTACGAGCGAAGAACTTAAAAAACAATGAGTAAAAAATTGAATGTAATTTTCAAAAGTGTATAAAATAGTCAATTTTTGTAATTTAGAATTCACTCTAGTTCAATCGCTAGTCTTAAATATGAAGATTAAAATGCCGTTTGGTTTTTTGATTTCAGATAAGCAGAACAGCAATCTTGGTCACCGTCAAGCACCTCTTTTACTTGATGTCGTCCGGTCGGCCACTATAACTTTTATTCTATTATATATTTTGACTTCAAAAAATTGGTAAAGCTTATTTAAATGTTAATAAAGATGATGCAAAAACAATGAGGTTGATTATTTCGATGCTTCGCCCGTAAAAAATTATTGAAAAAGCCGTAAAAAAACAGCCGAGAAACTAGAGGACCGCCTTAAAGCATAGTATAGGACTCGTGACTAAGATATGCCGAAAGAAATTTGAGTAATAAAAAAATTATCATCTTCGTTGCATTCCAGCGATGCAAAGATTAATTTCGCAGAAAGAGATCATTTAGTGTTCTGGAACTGTTTCTTTTTTTGCCAACGATAAAAAAGACAGAGACGAGCGACATTAATAAGATAATAATTTTGCAATTTTCGGCGATCAATTCATTGCAGCCCATTATGGAGATTATAGAATTTTGCTTAATTTTCAAACTGAAATTATCTCCAGCCATCTTGCAATGGCAATTAAGAAGGAAATTAGCGAAGGAAGAGAAGATTGTTAGCAAGGCTGCAGTCACGATTTTATAAAGATTCATTGTGATATATATATATATACACACAGGATGATTCACAATTATCAAGAAGTTCCTTGTGAATACATAGGGCGTGTCATTGCAAGCAAATTTTTTTTTACGTTGTCGAAGTTTGCATGGTTGGAATATAACGAATTTTTTCCCCTCTTTTCTCCATTGTTCTCGTTATCTAAACGCATTTTGAATAGATCTCTATTGAGAATCTAGGGTTATCTAGCGGATCTAAGGCTCTAGGTCTCTATTGAGAATCTATAAAAAAAAGTTAGCTGTAGTTTTGTTGTGCCAAACAAAATTTTGGCAATGAAACAAAAATTATTTTCGTTGCGTTTCAACGATGCAAACTTCAATATCATTTTTCCCCCTAAATGTCGTGCGACAAAAGTTGACCGCGATATTCGCGTTTAAAGTCCAAGTAGTGAAGAATGGCACAGTAGTTGCTTACGTCCAGAACGCGCAAGCCGGATCGAGCGGAGGTGATTTTTTTCTTCAAATTTTTGTTTCGCTAAAAGATAATGCACCTGTGTCTTGCTTTGCAAATCGATAATACGATTCATTTATTTTCGTTTATTATTTAATACTTGAGGAAAAACAAAAAATCGCGCGTCAGCAACAACTGTGTCGATGTTTACTCAGCGTCGAACTCAGTACGAGAATATGTTGGCCAATTTTTGTCACACGACATTTAAAAAATTAAACGTTTTGCTCGCAATGACAGACTCAATACGTTCACCAAGAGAATCCTAGCAGTTGTGAATCACCAGATATACAGGGTGGACCATTTAACGTGACCACTCCAAATATCTCCGTTGCCTTTAGAGTGACAAAAAAAAATTCAGGAGGTAAATTGATTAATTTCGAAGGGCTGATACAGTGGTGGAAAATTCATTTTTGTCATGGTCATAGTTTTTGCGTTCTCAAGGTCATCAGTGGTTTTTCAAATGGGAACATTTTTTTTTATTAAGCCACTATCACACCAGAAACTATTCGAATGTCAAGAGAATAATTAATCCGACGTCGTCAAAAATGTGTCGAGGTCAATGGCCATCACTTCGAACATTTGTTATAATACATTTTCTGCACAAAAAATTCGATTGCATTATTTGGATATTCGTATTGTCAATACCATCATGATCTCCCGTTTTTACATGTGTATTTTGGTGGAAAATCATTTCAAGGCCATGATATCATAGATCGTTGGATTCGTCTGAATATCAGCTACAACGGCTTAATAAAAAAAAAAACACGTTCCCATTCGAAAAACCATTGATGACCTTGAGAACCCAAGAACTGTGACCTTGACGAAAATGAATTTTTCACCACTGTATCGGCCCTTCGAAATCGATTAAATTACCTCCTGACATTTGTGTTACCCTGTATGTATTCCAGAATATCACAACTGAGCAAACAATACAATAGCATTCCCGACTAGTGCAGTTCACCAGATCATTATTGCGATTACGAGACTGTGAAATTTGCAAACGAAGCTTAGCGAATTTTGGCTAATGAGAGTAAGTTATCGAATTTTATGTATATATACGTAGTCTGTGTGTGTATATATATATATATATATATATATATATACGGACACCTATATGTATAAGGAAGTGGAAAGATACGAGCGAGAGCTTCGAGAATGATGGCAGCAGCCAAGTGTCACATCCACCCCCCCCCCCCCCCCCAGCCGCCAGTAGGTACCATCGGCAAACTTTGCTTGATTAATTTCTCAGGCCGGTAAAGTAAATCGTGCGAGGAGTAGCAGCGCATCAGCGAGGCCTGGTGTGTGTCTGTGTGTGGGTGAGAGAGAGCGAGAAAGGGTGAGAGAGCAACGCGTATATGTTCGCACTCAGCTGGGTCCTTGCGGAAGCAAAGGACATCCTCGAGGCCATAGGCGCGAGGGAAATGAGGCAAAATGGCAAACGCTAGAGTGCGCGGAAGACGATAGTACCGTGAGGACGGAGCCGACGAGTGTGCACCAGAGATCCCAGGGGGAAGTTGGAAGATGTCGCGAGGACGAGAACGTGTTCGTTGGGCAATACGTGTCGAAGTGGTCGCGACATACTCTTCGGGCTCATCTCATCCGCGCACAGGAGAGCCGAACATTCCTTCACGAGCTCTATCACCAAGGTATATATATTTAGGTCATCAGTCAGTTTCAAATTAAGGGAAATTCCGGGCTACCGAGTCGAGGAAAGAGGGACGAAGACGGAGAGCGAGCGAGCGCGGTAAAAGGGGAGGGGGATGGTGTGGAACGCACATGTATATCCGAGGGGGTAGTATAGAGGTTGGTAGCTAAGCGATCGTGTGATTAACGACGATCCCACACGGGAATTGCCATCGAGCCGAGACTATGATTAATATTGTCTTGATTACTGCAAATTTGATCAGGACGCCGCATGTAGGGAGTGCACATTGGAATCCATGTGGATTCCGCGCTTTTTTTCCATTCACGTCGTATGAGAATTTTTTTGTTGAAATTCTCAACTGAAATTTGTTGGATCTCCAAAAAAAGGTATTTGTTGGGGAGTCTCAAGATGCAACCCACATCTCTATAGCGATTTGTTTGGGACACCGCACACAGGGCGTCATGGTGATTCATTGGGAGTCATTGGGATCCAATTAAATTCTGCTCTGTTTCCCTATGAACGCCGTTTGAGAATTCTCACCACATTCGAATCGAAAAATGTGAAAAGCGGCGAGAAAAAACTCGGCGTGTCGGAACATAACCTGTACGGTTCGCGTGTACGTGTGTCGTGATATTATGCCAAAGTGCAGTAAAATAAATAACACACCATAATTACGGTGGTTTTTCCGTGATGTGATTCAAATCGATTTTGAAGATATTCCTTTTCCGCAATTCATACTTTTTTACGATAAGATTTATACTTCCTGAAGATCCGTTAATTTTGTAAATCTGTATGTTTGGTTAAAAAATTAAATGCACTGAATACGATGGAATCCATCAAGAATCGTATCATATTGTGTTCGATAATGTGGGAATCGTTTGGATTCAAAGTGGATTCGTATATTGGATTCCAATGGGGAATCCCGATTAGAATTCAATGTACGAGCGTGACGTTTTAGTATATGGATCCAATGCGACGACCCATCCGATCCCTATCACGAAGCATGGGAACAAGCATGGCAGTCCAATTGAATACCCGCGACAATTTCTGCACGGGTAGGTATATATAGATATGGAGACGAACTGTCGCATTCATTGCGACCCACTGGGATATCTTCGAAACTGTCAATGATAAAGAAATGTGTTCTTTTCGACAATAGTTATCGAGGCTTTAGAGAAACATTATCTGCACTAAAAATCAAAAACAACTTGGGCTGACCGAATCCGTCATTGGGGAATGCCAACGAATTATTCATAGAAAAATTGTAATATTAGGTTGGGAGAAGAATTTTTCGTTTAATCGAATCAACGAATCCTCGGAAAAATCGAATATTTTATGACGTTGAAGTTTGCCTCGTTGGAATGCAAAGATTTTTTTTTTTTTTTTATTTCCCAAATTTCTTTTGGCAGATTCAAGCCATCAGAACATGAACATTTTTTTGGATTCTTATTTAAGTATCTACGAGCTTAATTTACAATATATAATTTTCCATGATAATGAAAATAAGGAATTTATACAAAATTTTATTGCATTTTAATCATTTCGTTGGCCACCTCTGAATGAACGATTTTGTTGGTCCAAGGGATTTTTCTTTTCATTTTTATTCTTACGGATTTTATTTTTACGGCCTGCGTAAAAATAGTGCACCTCAATGAAATTATCAGAAATGTAGAAGCATTCAATTTTATCTGCTATTTTGTTATCTCTTTTTATTTATTTTTTTTCCTTTTCCGTTCCGGATCTTTACATAGATCTATATATGGATTCTCTAGGGGTTGCTTTTTGCTACTCACATGTCTCGTATCCGCAGCGAGAAGCGGCGTGTGTGCCTGCAACAACGAGGGTCCCAACAGGTTAGACTGACTCGATCAGGCATTCATCGTAGCCGCATAATAACGAGAGAGAGAGAAAGAGAGAGAGAGAGAGAGAGGGAGGGAGAGAGAGAGAGAGAGAGAGAGAGAGAGAGAGAGAGAGAGAGAGAGAGAGAGAGAGAGAGAGAGAGAGAGAGAGAGAGAGAGCGAGAGAACGAGCGCGGGAGAGAGGGAGAGAAAGAGATACTTTACAAGGGTTTGTGCTGCAACCGGTACTTTGTCATTTCGTTACTTCATTCCTCAGGCAGCTAGATATGTCTTCATGCGGGATGGAGCAGGCAATCGATTGACTTTTCGTTTTTCTTCTCGTTCTCGATCGGCGGATCGTTTTTTTTTAAATTATTTTCGTACCTAGTTTTGAGGGCTATTGGAACTACGGGGGTTCTATTCATTTTTTATTTATTTCTGTATGTATATATATACACACACGTACACACATACACACAGACACATTAGGGTAAAATGTTGAACGGTAAAAAAATCACCAATTTATTGTCCGTGACTACTTTGTGAAATAATTAAAACTCTTCGCAAAGATATCAAGTCTGCATGAGCTCGCAATTGGCCTATTGTATAGCCTAGGGTATCAACATTAATTTGCGACAGGAATTTTGTAAAAATTCCGAAAAGTGACCGATTTATGACGATCTTTGTGAAGTATTGAATGTTTTTTTCTTCTGCATTTTTCTTGAGCACTTTTTTGTTTCATAAAACGGTGAAAGCCATATGTCCAAATGTATTCGTTCGATTCACTTAAACATTCGGACGGAGCAGGGTTCATAACATTTTCTATCGAATGACCGGATTATTTTTTCATACCTTTATCCATTTGTTAATAACAAATGAACTTTTTTCTGCAGCTCAGCATTATCGTAATGTTCAAAATTTCCGAAAAGGTTCCGCTCACGGGAAAGTTTTATTATTATGCTAAAAGTACATTTTTTTTCATTTTCGATCTCAGATGAGCCTAGTTGTCAGAAGCACATTCACGGATTGGCAATGCAGCAACGGCGGCACATTTTTAATATAATAATAACTTGATTGCTATCAATATTTTGCAACAAAAAAAACGTCAAACTTGACAAGGCTATGTAAAATTCCGACCTCCTCATCCCAATATTGTCACGGGCAAAAAAATGTTGAAAATCGACCTGTCTTTTCGAGTTCCAAGCCTGAGCGAGGTACATTCTCATAACATTCGTCCTAAATTAATTAAAATTTTTGTGGCACGAAGGAAAGGAAGAACGAGGTAGAGGGGAGATTGAGAGAGAGAGAGAGAGAGAGAGAGAGAGAGAGAGAGAGAGAGAGAGAGAGAGAGAGAGAGAGAGAGAGAGAGAGAGAGAAGGAGATTGAGAAGAAAGCAGGGTCCAGCGAGCTAGACTCATTGGACCGTGCGTGATTTTTGCGGGCACGGCTTGGGTACAACTTTTTCGAGCGTGCGACGATTCTTTTGTCTTTTCCGGCCTCGACCAGCTAACTTTTGCAGAAAGGCTACTGAACAAAAATGGAGCCACTATTATTATTATTGTTGTTCTTTCTATTATTATTATACATTGCGGTATTTTCAACATAATATCGTTAATATATTTTTATATTAACACTATTATATTATATTAACTTTTCATTATATTATAATAAAATAACTTTGTATATTTATTATATTACTATAATATTATATTAAATTTTTATATTAACACACAGTTAATCATGGGTGTGTGTGTGTTCGCAGGGTGGACCATTTAACGTGACCGCCTCAAATATCTCCGCTGCCTTTAGAGTGACGAAAAAAATGTCAGGAGTGAAAAATTCATTTTTGTTAAGGTCATACTTGTAGCTGATATTCAGACGAATCCTATGATAGCATGACCTTGAAATGATTTTTCATCAAAATAAACATGTAAAGACGGGAAATCGTGATGGTATTGACAATAAGAATATCCGAATAATGTAATTCAATTTTTCGCGTGCCGAAAATTTATTGTCACAAAAGTTCGAAGTAATGGCCATTAACCTCGACATATTTTTGAAGACGTCGGATGAATGATTCTCTTAACCGTTCAATTCAACCTTCAACCTTTTTTTTCAGTGCAGAACTGAACTCTATTTCCAAAATCGACACCATGAAGTTCTTGATGCAAGGAAATATGGTGCGGATGAAATTTATGACGTCTTAATATTAAACACTCTCCTTGGAAATTCATTCATCAATTCTCATTCATTCAACACATAAAACACTCTCCTCGGAAATTCCGGAATAACGCTCAATTTGCCGACTACTTTCTCTGCTTCTTCGTTTGTTTCAGTCTTGCGACATTTTCTTTTGAGTGGATTGACACTGCACGTTTCACGGAATAAATAAATAATTCGATCGAAACATTGACGGAAAGGATGATTTCTGTCAGGATAACGTTGTGCATAAAGATCCTGCGTTTGCCCATAGTTTCTGTCGGTCTTACCATAAATCAGAATCATTTCCACTTCCTCTGCTTGACTGTACAATACCATTTTCGATGCGGTTATTACATGTTACTTTGGATGGACACACTTGTCTACTGATTTTAATATTGGTAGATGGTAAACATTCTTCACTCTACTACACTTTTACTACGTTACAATGCTAGTATTTACGAACTCCAGAAATATCTCCGACCATTGACATTATTGTATCCGTTGGATAACCTGCGCCGCCATCCCACCAGAACCTATTCGAAGGTCAAGAGAATAATTTATCCGTCGTCTTCAAAAATATGTCGAGGTTAATGGCCATCACTTCGAACATTTGTTACAATAAACTTTCTGCACAAAAAATTCAATTACATTATTCGGATATTCTTATTGTCAATACCATCACGATTTCCCGTTTTTACACGTGTATTTTGGTGAAAAATCATATCAAGGTCATGATATCATAGGTCGTTGGATTCATTTGAATATCAGCTACGTCTTAATATAAAAAAAAAACATGTTCCCGTACATATTTTATGCGTTTTAAGTTATTCGTATTTATTATTGAATATATTCAATATATGAATATCTTATTAAAAATTAAATATTTTATTAAATTAAAATATATATGTGTGTGTGTGTGTGTGTGTGTGTGTATGTGTGTGTGTGTATATGTATAATATGCAGAGTTAGTAACTCCGGAACAAAATCCGAAACGCGCAACTCGGAAAGTGCCGTTTGATCGGATAATAAGACTTTTTCTTAACAAACAGAAAACGACTCTCGCAAATCGAGCAGCAGAATTTCCATTTTCAGAGTATAAAAATGCGGAGCATATACTCGTCTTGTCCACGAAACTCTGACATTTTACAAGATACGCGAAACTCGAAGAATCCATCCAGGCTCATACATTAACATTTATCTACATACGCACTTTTCTTTTACGAGATGTGTGTGTGTATATGGATACAGGTTTTTACGACTGGGAGCGACATTTTCTTGAGGTCCGTAAAAATTCCGCGCCTCGCTCTTGTGGACTTGCGCGACATGGGCTATTTTTTATATTTAAAAAAAATGGGCTTCGAATGAAAAAATGGGCTTCGAATGAAAAAATGTTGCGGGAGTTGATCCTGGGAAAGGACGAAATACTGAGGTAGGGAAGCTTCACGATTTTTTTATTGCGCCGCGAAGGTGTTTACAAAAACTTTATATTCAATGTACTATATTTTTTTTTCATTCATGCCGGAGCATGCATGAATGAAAAAATCTAACTAAAAGTCTCTTTCTCTTTCGTTAATGAGGTCGAGAAAAGTTTAGTGTTTTCCACGTCACTGCTGCGAAATTGCTTTTTGTCGGAAGTACATCAAAGGGAAAAAAACCTACAATTAAATGCGATTAATTTTCACGGAAAATTTTCATTTTTGTCCTTCCTTCGCTTGGGCGGGCGATAAAAAATGTAATTACTTCGCTGGCACGTCAGGTACAGATTTAAAGTAAACGAGCGCGCAAAGCAAGCTGAGTCTGTAGTTCACGAGTCACGGAGTCTCACGTTTGCGAAGAACGTTTACGTTGTCGCGCCGGACAAGATGCTTAACACGGAGATGCAGCCTGATTGGATTTTAGGTAAAATGGCGCAGAAGGAGAGAAAGAGAATCAGTGATGAAGGAGGTGGACGTAACAAAAACAATCTGGGCAAAATGGTTAAATGGACAGTAAGATGAATAATATTATACTCAATAGATGTGTGTGGCATTTTAATTTATTATGTATTAAGGGAGACTTTGTCCTTGAAAGAGCAACGGGAGATGTTGGCTGCTCAACATGAGCAGCTAGAAGAAGGTGAGTGATTAGCGGTAATTATAAACACATTTGTGTAAACACATTACAAAACTTTAAAAGCGTTTTTCTCGAAAACACGTTTTTAAAAATGGCTGACATTCTCCTGGTCGCTGTAATTAACATATCGACCTGAAATTTGGAGAGCATACTCAGAAAATATGTCTTCACGGAATGACGGATCGTTTTTTTTCGATAGATACATTTATGCATTTATTATTTATCTTTTTATGCGAAAAAAACACGAAAATTCGATTTTTTTTTAAATTGTCGCCATTTTCCGAAATTTGTACTAAACGAAAAACCCATCCGTCATTCCATGACCAAAGGGTCACAGATTGATTATATGCTTTGAATTTGTGTTTCAGATCAACAAAGAGGGGGCAGTGATGTCAGCCGTTTACCTCCCGCGATTTGAGGACCTGTTTTCGCGGAGCTGCAACGGCCGCCATTTTGGTTTTTTTTTCAAACAAAATTTTTTTTAACGTTCTGTATATCATGAATAAAAGCAAGAAAAAAACCGCACACAAAAAGCTTTACTCGTTTCCTTTAAAAAAAATAAAATGTAAACACCTGAAATATGGCACTCCAAGGACAAAGTCTCCGTTAATTCTTCATAACTCAATAGCGTAAATTTTTTTAAATAGATGACTTCATGGTACTCTTGCGTAAAAAAAACACGTATTATTTGGTTTATGAAAAAATTAATTAGGGAGCGTTTTATAAAGCAGTAAGGGAGTATGACCAACATGTTACATTGTGACGTAACATTTCTCTATGTTGTATAGAATGCTTTAAAGCCGTTTTGGTTCTTATGATACAAAGTCACGCCACATTTCGCACACACCGTTTGTCGTTGTGATATTTTTTTCGATTTTCGCAAACTGTACGCACATCCGAATCTTGCAATGTCGCGATAAGTAAACGTCGAACGAATTTTAATCCAACTAACGCCATCTAGTTTGCATGGATTGCACTAAAAAACCATAGAACGGTTTGTAGCCGTCGCGTGGCATTGATTTGAAAAAGGATTAAATGTCGATACGGGATTTTGTGAGGACTTAGATGCTTTCTCACAGATCTGTCACACGGTATCAACATAAACGGTCATTCTAATGTCTATATATACATACATTGAACTAGGTGGTTGCATATGGAATGGCCCGCTGGCAATAGATGGCGTTAGCTACAATATTGTCTCGAATTAAAAGTTGGCAATACATGTGACGATAGGTCCACAGAGTCCCGCTGAAACGCCGTAGGTGACATTTGTCATAGAGGTTAACATCATCTATTTTAAGAGGCTATACCCGTGTGACACTTTCAAAGAATCAATTTTTTTGTGCGTTTTTCGACAGTTTATACTTTCAAGAATATCCTGTAGAAATTTCAAGCCGTATCTCTATAATTTTATCTTGCAAAAATCGATAGTTAAATATTTAAACGCGTTTTTCTCGAAATGCGATTTTTCAAATTTGCTGACATTGTAACTCAAAGAGAAATTATCCGATTGACTTGAAATTTGAACTTAGTACTCTTGAATATATTTACTCTACAATGACGTAGGATATTTTTGATTGGATAAAAATGGACGATTTGGCATTGAGAAAAACGACCATTTTATAGGCAAGAAAACAGACTTTTTTTTCGTAACTACGCCATTTTGTTAGATTTTGGTATTTTTCGAAAATCCTACGTCATTGTACAGGAAATACCTTCCAGTTTAACGACATTTTTTCCTTTTCCGGTTTCAGTTACTCAATCGGCGGGAATCATGTCAGCAGTGGAGGAACTTTTTTTTCGCGCCTCAAATATGGCCTCAAATATATTCTTAATTTTCCGAAAAATTTAATTAAGTACTTTTCTTTAAAAAAATTCCCGAAAATCACCCAAATTTTCAGCGTTCACACTGGTATAGCCCCTTAATTGTCTTTACAATGGCAATTTTTCTTCCAAATACGTCACATTTGCGGCAAATTGTGATCCATTATTTCCTGACAAAGAAATCGGCCGCGGAAACACATCGTTTCCTAAAGCAAGTGTATGGCGACCATGCTCCATCGAGTAAAAGGTGCAAAGAGTGCTTTCGCCGCTTCCACAGTCGTGATCTCTCCATGGACAACGAGGAGCGCGGAAAAGTAACCAAAAGAAGGATGTCGTGTATTACGACAGATGCTAAAAGCGTCGGGAAGCATCACTGGGGATCGTTATCGACCACAACTGATGCGTTTGAAGCGAGTTCTGCACGCGAAGAGGCAAAATGGAAGAATCATCATGACCAGTTGATTTTGCAGCACGACAACGCCATGCCGCGTGTTGCTCGACCGGTTGAGGAGTACTTGGAAGGAGTCAACTGGAAAATCCTACCCCACCCGCCGTACACCCCAGACATCGCCCCGTCCGATCAGCATTGACTCCGGCCGATGCAGTCAGCGCTTACGGCTCAGCACTTGACCTCGTACAAAGGAGTCAAAAAAGGTCCGGATGGCTGAATTGCCGCCTGATTTTTTGCTGCGTGGAATTGTTGGCCGAAAGATGAGCCAAGGTTGTCTGTTCCGATGGGTATTTGGTATGGCGTATTGAATGGGCGTTTGAATATACAACCACCTAATTTATATATAGGGGGCGAATTAACGTGGAAGTGAACAGAAGGATCGATGGTCCTCGTAGGTGCTGCTGAATCATACGTGCCACTGCATCACGGAATAAAATGTCGGAATAAGCGAAGAGTGAAAATTAGCAGGGCCACGAAGGCCCGTCCTCGACGCCTCGTATATTTTGCCGGGTGCTTTAACGGGCTCGATCGCAGCGGGATGTGCGAGACCGAGAACTCTCGTGAAAATTCCTCCGCCCTTTTTCATGGCGACGGAAAAGAACGAGCAAGCCTTAACCGGGGTTTCGGAGAGACGCATCGTTCGAAAATTCGCGAGATATAAAGTATGAACCTCGTAAGTTTCTGGCGCATAGATAGATAGCGTCGTCTTTCTTTTTGCGCTCATAACCCGCCCGGCCACTTTCTACTCATTTCCTTCGGCTCAATTTCCCCACGGGGATTTGGAAAATGGCTGTTATAATTCATATGCCTGAAACACGTGATCGACGCCCCCCCCCCCCCGCGGTTTTTTTTCTCTATTTCGAAAAGAACAAGAGAGAGAGAGAGGGAGAGGAGTGTTTTTGACGTTTTCTTTTTCTCTCCCGTACCCCCTTTTAAGGGAGACTTTGTCCTTGAAATGCAGCGGGAGATGTTAGCGGCTCAACATGAGCAGCTAGAAGAAGAGGAGGGATGCCTCTATGGACCAGGCATTGCCAATTAGCGGTAATTATAAACACATTTGTGTAAACACATTACAAAACTTTAAACGCGTTTTTCTCGAAAACGCGTTTTTAAAAATGGCTGACATTCTCCTGACCGCTGTAATTAACATATCGACCTGAAATTTGGAGAGCATACTCAGAAAATATGTCTTCACGGAATGACGGTTCGTTTTTTCAATAGATACATTTTTGCATTTATTATTTATCTTTATGCGAAAAAAACGCGAAAATTCGATTTTTTTTAAATTGCCGCCATCTTCCGAAATTTGTACTAAATGAAAAACCCATCTGTCATTCCATGACCAAAGGGTCACAGATTGATAATATGCTTTGAATTTGTGTTTCAGATCAACAAAGAGGGGGCAGTGATGTCAGCCGTTTACCTCCCGCGATTTGAGGACCTGTTTTCGCGGAGCTGCAACGGCCGCCATTTTGGTTTTTTTAAAAAAAAAAATTTTTTAACGTTCTGTATATCATGAATAAAAGCAAGAAGAAAACCGCACTCATAAAGCTTTACTCGTTTTCTTTAAAATAAAATAAAATGTAAACACCTGAATTATGGCACTCCAAGGACAAAGTCTCCCTTAACTTTGCCAGAGGGAGAGGGGGAGTTGGAGAGAGAGAGAGTGCAAGAGACAGAGAAAAGTAGAGAAAAAGAATAGAAAGCGAGAGAGAGAGAGAGAACAGAAAGAGACGGGGGAGAAAAAAAGTGAAAAGAAAAAATGAGAGAAAGAAGAACATTCTCTCCCCATCGCTTCCTCTGTTTCTTTCCCTATGTCCTTTCGCTCCTTCTCTTCGCGTTTTTGCGTTTTCTATTGTATTTGTGTTTTTTCTTTTGGTTTTCTAAAAAGTCATTTTCAGCTTTCATTTGTAACGTATTGCGTTTTCTTTTTTTTTGCATTGCCTTATTCCTTTTTTTTGTATATTGTACTTTGTATTTGAAAAAAAACGTAGATTGCGTGCAAGAGGACGTGTGATCCTGGTGCACTAATTAACTAAATTTGGTTTAACCGAAACAAACTCTCTTTCTCTCTCTCTAGCACTCTCTTTTGTCTTACCTTTCCTCCTCCTTCCCTTTTTACGTGCACCCGCTCTTTCCCTCCACTCTTTCGCCACTACCATAATTTCTCCTTCCTTTTCACATTTCTCTCTCGATCCTCTTATTTTGTAATGTTTTTTTTTCAGTCATTTAATGCACAGACGAAAAACTATTTCCGCTTCGCGCATAGCGTAAGTCCGTGATCGATCTACGCGCGAGCATACGATACGTACCGTGCAATATTTAATTGTCCTCGCACCTCGCAGGCACAGCCCGTCGAGCGCGGTCGTTTTCGGTTCGGAAAATTCAATTATACGATATCTCGCGTTAGTCTGTGTGTGTTCTTGGCAAATTCGTCAACCAGGACAGGCACCGAACGTACGATATATAGCGAACAATTGTCCTCTCTAATTCTTATTTCGATTTTTTTTTGTTGGCGCTTTTTCCACGGTTACGATGAAGCAGAACGGATTTTCGAAATAAAATTCTTTACAGCTGCTTCAAAATCACCGAGAGCCGGAAGAACGGACAGATACTAAAAATACACATGCACGACTTCGCTGAGTAAATACAGAACGGGAAGAACGCGAGAACGTGAAAAAAGCAGCGGATGAAAAATCTTTTTTTTTTCGCTCTCACACTGCGAAGAAAAATCTTCCGCCCTGTACACTTCATAACGATTTTAAAACGAAGCGAGGATTCATCGATTCGAGTTTTTTTGTTCTTTTGTTCTCATTCGGGGCCCCTCGAGTAATTTTATCTCCATACAAGAATATATGTAGTACTCGTTAAGATTGTCCGCGATAATATGTAATAGTACATCGAAGGATTTTTATCAATGGGTGAGGTACTTGAGTCCTATCCTGAGATATGAGATATTCAGATTACTACATTTGAGAAATGTCGATTGCTTATGTACATATCCGGGGTGATTCACAGGCATTAGTGCTCCCTTGCCGAGCATATGGGGTGTGTCATCGCGAGCAAAACGCTTTCATTGTCGTGCGACAAAAATTGGTCGCGACCCGTGTAGAAATTCGAGAAGGGAAAAATGCCCCTGGTCTGCCTTCCCTAGATAATATCAGGCTTTGGTCGGGCCTTCCACCCTGGAAGAGGTTCGCAATGTAACGGGTCCGAGGCTAGGTCACGATCCGCCGTTCCCTTTCTGGCGAACTGATCAGGAACGGGCCGAAGAACGAGCGGCAAATGACCAGGAAAGTTGTAGGGAGTCGATCGGAAAATAATCGGAAACAAACGAGGAAAATTAAAGTGACGTTTCAACGTTTTTGGAACCCTTGAGGAGGTAAAATCGGGAGTGCATTCAATTTAGTATTTCGACAACATATTGTTTGTAGGTTATCTACTTGCTAAAGGAGTATATGAGTGTATACATACGCGTGCTCGCATTTGTTTATAGGCAAGGAGACAGAAAACCGTACACAGATCACTATCCAAGCAAAAAATGCCTAGAGGGCAAAGGGTTGTTTCACAAGTTTCGCAAAATCATAAGCTTAAGTGTACGCTGTAGGCATAGCACTTCTGTACGTGGTACAACTCACAGGGTGAACTTTTATCCTTGTACAATGGTACCTTGCTTACGCGAAGCTCTTCGCTTGTGGCCACCTGGCGGATTGTTGGCGAAATACATTCAGGTAATGTCTTCCCGGCCAGAACATTGATATTTCCCAATGGCGACACGGCGTTAAAAAACCACGAATAACTTGTTTTATTTTTTGGCCTCATTAAATATTTTATAGCTATTCTTTACGCTTGAATCATTAGTTATCGTAACGCCGGTGAGCAAAGTAGCTTTTCTTTAGTTCTTAAAGACAGTCTCTACTTTTCAGATGTCAATGTTCTGGCCGGGCAGACATTACGTGAAGATGTACATGCTCGCAATGTATCCCGGCCAGAAGATTGCAATTTCCAAACATAGAGGTCAACCGTAAAGAAACGATTTTGCGATCTTCGCGGTTTCTTCCAAGGGAAGGCCTGGTCAGGTGAATCAGACAAGGCAACTCTGGTCAGGGCCGCAAACAAAGGAGGGAATGCCCGGTCACATTTCTGCACGGGGAAATTCGCGTTCAAAGTCCAAGTAGTAAAGAATGGGAAACAATGGGACCATTGCTTGCTCAGCCTCGGGCTCAGCACGCGAATATCTTAGCCAATTTTCGTCGTACGACAGAATTGGCTAAGATTGACACCTCGCAATTAATGATGTTGGAAGTTTGGATCGTTGGAGCGCATTGCAAGTTTAGTAGCCCGAACTATTTTCGACAAATTTGGCCTACGAAAAATCACTTAAACTGTTTTAGGATCCTTATTAGAAATCTACAACCCAAATTTGCAGCAAAATATTTTGCATGATGAAGAAAATAAAGATATAAAAATTAAAAAAGATGTTTCGTTGCATTACAACGATGCAACCTACATCAAATGACACACTCTACATGCTCACCAAGGGAGCTCCAATAGTTGTCAATCACCCGCTATACGTGTATCATCTGATTTTCATCAATATTACGTATATGGATTATGTAATGCAATCTATATATATATATATATATATGCATGTATGATTTGTGATTAAAGAACCGGCTTTGTTATCACTGGATAAACATCAGCGATAAAAATCCTCTTATATCAAAGCCTCAATTACGAATTAGAGAAAACTCATTATGGGAGAGCAGGAGAAAGGCGGGC